>JZKD02S1414919.1:0-11180 GCA_000966675.3 Picea glauca
TGTAATTTTACAACATTTCCTCCATTATATTACAGTTTTTTAATTAAAAAATATTAAAATTAATTTAATTTAAAAAATAATAATAAAATAAATAAATCTGACTCAACTAAAAAAAATTTACATATTAAAAAAATTTAATCCCTCTCCCTACTTCATAAATCCAGTTAATTGATTTAAAATAAAATTAAAGATTAAACCTAATTTGAACTTTTCAGAGTATAAAGTTTCAAGCTAATTTGGATTTTTCATAATGATAGGTACGTCTGATTCTTTGCTTAGATTTTTGTCGTCCTCAAAAGTTTTCGTTATTTGCCGGTAGAGATCTCGGTTTGCAGCGGGACGATTTACAGTTTTGTTCTTACTATCGAAAAAGACGCGAACTTTGGAACCTTGTGCAAATGTCTTCAAACGAAATATGCGTTTTGGCCGGCTAACCGTGTAAAGAATCTGCTTTTTCGCCCGGAAAAATCGTTTTGGGGTTAACTGCTTCTCTGGAGTTTGAAAATTTAAATTTCATCTGATCAAATATTGCCAGAGGCGGGGGGGAATGGCTGCTTGTAGCGGTAATTTGGACACCTCATGGCCGTAACTTTAGGTTCGGCACAAAGAACTTTTCCGGCTGAGGCCAGCGGTTCGACGGAAAGTTTCGAGAAAACAGTAGATCCTGTGGAAAGCGGCCCGTTTATACATCGTGTGCTCAAATCCAGTATCGGAAACTTTCTTTGGCGACCTACCGTAATATCTTACATCGTGTTTGGCCTGTAAGTTCCTTATTTCAGAGCTATTAGATTCAACTAGGGTATTATCTTTTGCTCGGTTAAAGGAATTTAAAGACCTCGGCTTTCTAATTTTAGAGCATTTTTTAAATCCACAAGAGCATTTTAAAAAAAAAATTATTCCACTGGATAAGCGATGAACAGCTATTGCGATTTCTTCCGGTTGAATACAGAAGAGCAGATCAAGGTACTTGATAATGGCGTCTTTCAAATAAGTATGTATCTGAATATTTTGATTCGCTGAAGCTGTTTGAACTTTGAAGTATACTACGATGGCAGAATTTTCATACATAGGGAAAACAACAAATTATATATTGCACTGGGCTCGCTGACGCTGACTGGTGCTGTGGATTTTTGTTTTTCTGATTTGAAAACTATCTTTTGTGTTAGCTCCTTTTTTTTTTTTTGTTTGTTAATGTATTTCTAGTTTATATGTTGTTTTTCTCAATATAATCATTAATGTTCTATGACTATTTTATAAATATATTATTTTATTGAATATTTTCTGTTTTTTCTTGAAGATGAGAACACGGTCGTACAACCTTACACTTTGTAAATAAACGGTCTTACAGCTTGTAGATGCTGGACAATCAACTGAAGTAGTTGTTGGGTGACCTCTAGATGTTTGTTGGGTTGTAAGTTGGTCCTCAATGAGCTACAAACAACCAAGAAACACTCCAAAACTATACAGGTATTTTATGGCAGCCATGGAAAATTACAATGTTGTTTTTCCTTACTTCACCCATGGAATAAATTTAGAAACTCCCAACAAGATCGAAATAAGATCGCAACAATCAAATAATGGTGTTCATTGATCTTCAATCTCATAAATAAAAAAAACGATGGAGGATGGAGGGTTATTGAATATTATTTACTCAATAAATAGTGTAAATAGGAGAGATAAATCATTACATATGCAGACATTATTTACTACCTAAATCTAAATAGGAAAACCAACTTCAAATAGTTGCTCAATTTTTATTTAGATAATCTATAGTTACAATGCACTTCATGGCTTTATGGCCATTCAACATTCATATATCTTCTATTTTGCATTCTCTCCTCATGGCCCTAAAAAGACCCTTTGAAAGTGAAAGTACAAGAAGAAATAAGGAGAGCTAGGGTAATGGGAAGGCCAACATGTGTGACTTTTCATTTTCCATTCCTTGGTCTTTTCTCTCCTACTTCCATTTTCTATCTTATTTAAATCTTGTTTTCTTTCCCCTTTCTTTTATTCTTCTTTACTTTACATTTCCTTTTGCGTAATCACTAGCCTTCCTTATTTGTTAGATTGTCTTACATATTGAGGCTTACAACCACCACTTTGTGTTCAAATTCATTTCAGAACACACCTCTCAATTGAGAGGTTTTTTGGTCTCCAAAAGCTTAGAGGACCAATTTGTATCAATGTGTCTTTTGTCTGCTCCTCTGGAACATGGCTCAGACTCTAGCTCCTGGCTACATCTCTAACTTTGTTATGCCTCTCATTCATAGCTCTAGCTACCAACTCTTATTTTGGCTATGGCTATGGCTCTTGTTCATGGCTTGCTTGTTCCCATAATGCAAAAGTTTGCTCACTGACTATTAGCTTTGAGTAATCTCCAGAACTGAACTCTGCAATCAAAATTCATTCCCATATCTCTCAGACTTGGACACTGTCCCTCTTGTTAGTCAATGAAGCCAAGTTGAATGCTAGTTTGTGATTGTTCAACGATATCTTGATAGTTATGCCCTCGTGCAATAACCCCCAAAAAGGAAGTGTGATCTTCCTTCTTCTGTTAGAATCAATTACTTATCGGCGTGGAAACAACTCTCTAGTGCCTACACATGTTGACAAGCCTTTTGTCTCAACAAAAATGTCATTTGGATAACAACATTTGTGTGCAATCATAGTTCATCATCCAACATTTTGTTTTCTCTGGAAATTGTCATGGATTTCTCATGACCCCCCCCAAGTTCATTGACCTCTTGCGTCGATCTCCAACACATCTTCAAGAATGGGTTCTTCTTATGTAATATCAAAAACAACAATTGGATTGTGGTTTCTAGTAGAATCAACTCAATATTCATCTTGTTGGTGTCGCTGACTTCCTATGCTACTATAGCTCTTTGAACTGGAGATGTAGGGAAACCTTCATCTTCTTCAATATTTACACTCCATGCTCCTCTGTTGATTGTGTGGTTTCTAGAGTGAAGCTCTAGATGAATTTCGCAACACTTTGCTTCCCAATGGCCACTCAACTTGCAGACAATGGAAAAAGTTCTTGGCACTATTGTATGGATTGATTAACATGCTCTTTTTCTCCCTATGCATTTGAATTCGTTGTTGGTTTTGGGACTTTTTCTTGCCATTCCTCCTCTGAAATCAAATTGGCTTGTGGTACATGGCTTTCTTCTCCTATCCATATGCCACATGATGAACTTTCTTCCCGTAGAATGAGCATACCTATGAGTACCAACAACTGGCAATGTTATGGCTTTTCTTCCTGCAAGAATGAAAAACATGGGATTCCTTACTTGATGTATACCCATGGTACTTTTTCTTCTTCTTCCAACTAATATGCTTTCTGCTTATTCTAAGTGTAGGTGTAGGCTAAGTCTTCGAACTCTTCTCATCACCGCCCTTTTGCAATCCACCCCAAGAAGGTTGAGGTGGTAGTGGGTTGCCACCTTCATGCATTGTTTCTCTTTATTATGATTAGTAGGCAAACTTTTTCATACATCTTTCACCTTCACAAACATGATGTTGGATTTCATTTCCTTTTCCCCTCTTCCATCGAAACCCAAGCCTTCATGCTTGACCATCTATTCAACTTCAATGGGGCTTAGGATGCATTGTATTCTCTTGCCTAGCCATTGTCTGTCATAGCTCACCTGCCTTAAAAATTTCAATCCAATGCCTCTAGTATGCTTTTCAAATTCACCAAGATACTCTTGGGAAATTTTTATGGAAGGTGAGATTACCAGAGTTGTCCTGGTCATGGTGTTGGCTTCGAAAATGGCAATGGAAGGTGGCTTTGCTTCTCTACACTCTTGTAAAACTACTTGGAGCTTTGTCAATTCTTCCTCTTTATATGCCAACTCTTGTTGTAGCTAAGTCATCATCTTAGTGCACCTATTCTCCTGCCAATTGTCCAACTAGATGACATTCTCCTCCAAGTGTACAAGATGAACTCTATTTTTATCCCAATTTTCCATAACCGCGGTGACGGAGTTTTGGCGTTCAACAAATTTCTTCTCTAGCATTGGCATCGATGCTTTTTAGTTCTCATGGTTCTTTTACATCTCTCTCATCCTCTGGTTAAATATCTGGACATCTTCCTTCAAGTGAATTTTATCTTCTTGAAGTTGAGAATTGATGGCCTATAGGTATTCCAACCTCTCTATGTTTTCTTTATCCATGCACTACTACATATGGGTGGTTTCCATGTTTCCATTATTTTCATGTTTTTTTAAATTGGGCGAGATTTTCGTCGCTATTTCCCTGAAATTTCATCGCTATAGCGACGATTATTGCCTACCTCAAAAATCATCTGCTAACACATGTGGCTTGCAACGACTTGTTGACTTTTTGTGGGTCAACTCAGGCATTTTCGTCACTATATCGACGATAATCGATCTATATATACCTGACGTTAAGAGACATTGTGACACATTTTCTATAGTTGCGACACTGTGCGTGGCTTTTGTTTAAGTTTTTTATTTTTTCCGTCACCCACCGGTTGAACAAATCCAATTCTCGATCTACATAGCTCGGATTTTGAACTTGCAAGGTTAATATGTTTTTTTATTTATTTATTTACATATACTCATTTAACTTGTAAATTTTTGTTCAAATGAAATTTCATGTAGCTTGTTTTTTACTTGATAATATATTATATGTGCATTACCTTATTTCAAAATTGTTATATCATTGGATTTTGGATCTAGTTAGTATATTCTATGGAAATTCATGTGAAATGTCAAGAAAAATATTTTTCGAAGAAGTATTTTAAGAAGAGGGAAAATTACTCCATCAATAAGACAATTCAAACATTAAAAACAGATGTCATTATCAATCTCTAGTTTGTAGTTGATGAAAATTTTTTATACACTATTAATAAGGAGTAGATCAAATATAAAAATTTCATGATGAAATCTACTAGTCAGACAATGAGAAATGAGAACATGCCAAAGTGTCTTAGAAAATAAAATCGTGACCACAGTAAATAGCATAAAATTGTGACCATTGTATGTAGCTACAAATCAACACGTCATAGTTTAAACCAACCAAACCCAATTGTGGATGACAAGTGGATGGCATTCTTTTTTTAGTGGTGAATTTTAAAGATTGACATTTTCTCTACAAAACAACTTAGAGGCTACTATATGGTGTCGAGTGATTCAAGTTTGAGAAATTTTGACTACTTTGGTTAAATGGTGTGTAATTATTTTCCATGGTGATCTGTACAAACTACTCTAAAGTACAAATTGAAGCATATTGATCTTAATATTTAATCGATAATAAATAAATAAAAGCATGTCAAAATGTCTTAGAAAAAATAATTGTGAGAATTGTAGGTCACTATAAATAAACATATCATAATCGAAAGGAGTAGCTAAAATATCATGAAGGAATAGCTAAAATATAAAAATTTGAAAACTTATTGTTTGGTATGGTGTAGGTAAGACAATTACTTGTCAGTACAAGGATTTGCCACTATGAACGAAAATGACAGGAAGCTTGCTCGGTTAAGAGCGACATTAGAGGCGAGGGGCGATGGAAAATGTTATTTTCCTTACTATGATTGCAGGGGCTTGCAAAGAAGAAGAATTTTAATAACAACAACTGAAAAACATTGTAGGGAGAAGGAGCACGCCGAAGGGGGTTATGAATATTGTCCCTTGGTAAGAGGATTCAATATTTAATGTATTCTCTGTAATAGTCATCATGTCATGAATTTTAGTAATATTTCTTATCGTTTTTTTTATATTGTCTATACACACTAACTTTTCTACGTTGTTTTTAAATATATAGATGATGCCCCCAAAATGTAGACCTACAGAGAGTTATTTGCCAAGTACTAGAAGAAATACTCCTTTACAAGGTGATGAACTTTGAGATCAAAGTATTGAAGTTGTTGATCAAGTTATTAATGATGATATGGATGGAGATAATGTTTCCTTTTACGTAATTACTAGCCTTCCTTATTTGTTAGATTGTCTTAGATATTGAGGCTTACAACCACCGCTTTGTGTTCAAATCCATTTCAAATCACACCTTTCAATTGAGAGACTTTTTGGTCTCCAAAAGCTTAGAGGACCAATTTGTATCAATGTGTCTTTTGTCTTCTCTTCTGGAACATGGGTCAGACTCTAGCTCCTGGCTACATCTCTAACTTTGTTATGCCTCTCATTCATGGTTCTAGCTACCAAATCTTATTTTGGCTATCGCTATGGCTCTTGTTCATGGCTTGCTTGTTCCCGTAATACAAAAGTTTGCTCACTGACTATTAGCTTTGAGTAATCTCTAGAACTGAACTCTGTATTCAAAATTCATTCCCATATCTCTTAGACTTGGAGACTGTCCATCTTGTTAGTCAATGAAGCCAAGTAGAATGCTAGTTTTTTATTGTTCAATGATATCTCGATAGTTATTCCCTCGTGCAACAACCCCCAAAAAGGAAGTGTGGTTTTCCTTCTTCTATTAGAATCAATTGCTTCTCGGCGTGGAAACAACTCTCTAGTGCGTACACATGTTGACAAGCATTTTGTCTCAACAAAAATGTCATTTGGATAACAACATTTGTGTGCAATCACAGTTCATCATCCAACATTTTGTTTTCTTTGGAAATTGTCATGGATTTCTCATGACCCCCCAAAGTTCATTGACCTCTTGCGTCGATCTCCAACACATCTTCAAGAATGGGTTTTTCTTATGTAATATTGAAAACAACAATTGGATTGTGGTTTCCCTTAGCATCAACTCAATATTCGTCTTGTTGGTGTCGTTGACTTCCTGTGCTACTATAACTCCTTGGACTGGAGATGTAGGGAAACCTTCATCTTCTTCAATATTTACACTCCATGCTCCTCTGTTAATTGTGTGGTTTCTAGAGTGAAGCTCTAGATGAAGTTGCCAACACTTTGCTCCCAATGGCCACTCAACTTGTAGACAATGGAAAAATTTCTTGGCATTATTGTATGGATTTCTTAACATTCTCTTTTTCTCCCTGTTCCTTTGAATTTGTTGTTGGTTTTGGGACTTTTTCTTGCCATTCCTCCTCTGAAATCAAATTGGCTTTTGGTACATGGCTTGCTTCTCCTATTCATATGCCACATGATGGCCTTTCTTCCCATATAATGAACATACCTATGAGTACCAACAACTGGCAATGGTATGGATTTTCTTCCTGCAACAATGAAAAACATGGGATTCCTTACTTGATTTATACTCATGGTACTTTTTCTTCTTCTTCCGAATGATATGATTTCTGCTTATTCTAAGTTTAGGTGTAGGCTAAGTCTTTGAACTCTTCTCATCACCTCCCATTTGCAATACACCACAAGAAGGTTGAGGTGGTAGTGGGTTGCCACCTTCATGCATTGTTTCTCTTTCTTCTGATGAGTAGGCCAACTTGTCCATGTCTTTCACCTTCACAAACATGATGTTGGATTTCATTTGCTTTTCCCCTGTGGCATCGAAACCCAAGACTTCATGCTTGACCATCTATTCAACTTCAATGGGGCTTAGGATGCATTGTATTCAATTGCCTAGCCCTTGTCTGTCATAGCTCATCTGCCTTAACAATTTCAATCCAACGCCTCTAGTATGCAATTCAAATTCACCAAGATACTCTTGGGAAATGTTTATGGAAGGTGAGATTACCAGAGTTGTCCTGGTCACAGTGTTGGCTTCAACAATGGCAATGGAAGGTGGTTTTTCTTCTCTACACTCTTGTACAACTACTTGGAACTTTGTCAATTCTTCCTCTTTATATGCCAACTCTTGTTGTAGCTAAGTCATCATCTTAGTGCACCTATTCTCCTACCAATTGTCTAACTGGATGACCTTCTCTCCCAAATGTACAAGATGAACTCTATTCTTATCCCAATTTTCCATAACCACGGTGAGGGAGTTTTGGCGTTCAACAAATTTCTTCTCTAGCATTGGCATCAATGTTTTTTAGTTCTTGTGGTTCTTTTCCATCTCTCTCATCCTCTGGTTAAATATCTAGACATCTTCCTTGAAGTGATTTTTATCTTCTTGAATTTGAGCATTGATAGCCTATAGGCCTTACAACCTCTCTATGTTTGCTTTACCCATGCACTACTACATTTGGGCGGATTATTCCACGAAAATTTTCCACGTTTCCATTATTTTCATGTTTTTTTTTAAATTGGGCAGGATTTTCGTCGCTATTTCCACGAAAGTTCGTCTCTATAGAGACAATTATTGCCTACCTCAAAAAGCATCTGCTAACACACGTGGCTTGCAACGGCTATTTGACTTTTTGCGGGTCCACTCTAGCATTTTCGTTGCTATATCGACGATAATCGATCTATATATACCTTACTTTAAGAGACTTTGCGACACACTTGCTATAGTTGCGACATTGTTCATGGATTTTGTTTGAGATGTTTATTTTTTCCATCACCAACCGGTTGAACAAATCCAATTCTTGGTCTACATAGCTCGGATTTTAAACTTGCAAGATTAGTATGTTTATTTATTTATTTATTTACATATACTCATTTAACTTGTAAATTTTTGTTCAAATGAAATTTCATATAGCTTGTTTTTTCCTTGATAATATATTATATGTGCATTACCATATTTCAAAATTGTTATGTCATTGGTTTTTGGATCTAGTTAGTATATTCTATGGAAATTCATGTGAAATGTTAAGAAAAATATTTTCCAAAGAAGTATTTTAAGAAGAGGGAAAATTACTCCATCAATAAGACAATTCAAAYATTAAAAACGGATGTCATTATCAATCTAGATCAATTTGAGCCTAYAATTCCTTATGTAAATTTAATCCTTATTACAAAACCACCAACTCATAACAACTTTACCGGTTGGACTAATGTTTGAAATAGAAAGTGGAAAAAAAATTCTCTTAGGTCTAATCCTATCCCTTAGCGACCTTGTTAGCTCTCTGACTTTTGTGTTTCTATGATGTTGTGCTTATATATATTAATGTCACATTTTTAGTCTAGTATTAGGTTAGGTTAGTCATATAACATTATATTCTTATGTGATGTTGTTTCTCTCAATTTTTTTATAATCACGCGCAATTATAGATGTAGTGATTAACTCTAGTTTGTAGTTGATGTAAGTTTTTTATACACTATTAATAAGGAGTAGCTAAAATATAAAAATCTCATGATGAAATCTACGATAACATGATGAAATCTACTAGTCAGACAATGAGAAATGAGAACATGCCAAAGTGTCTTAGAAAATAAAATTGTGACCACTGTAAGTAGCATAAAATTGTGACCATTGTATGTAGTTGCAAATCAACACATCATAATTTAAACCAACCAAACCCGATTGTGGATGACAAGTGGATGGCATTCTTTTTTTAGTAGTGAATTTCAAAGATTGACATTTTCTCTACAAAACAACTTAGAGGCTAGTGTATGGTGTCGAGTGATTCAAGTTTGAGAAATTTTGACCACTTTCGTTAAATGGTGTGTAATTATTTTTCATGGTGATTCAGTACACATTACTTTAAAGTACAAATTGAATCATTTCGATATTAATAGTTAATCGATAATAAAAAAAGCATGTTAAAATGTCTTAGAAAAAATAATTGTGAGAATTGTAGGTCATTGTAAGTAAACATATCATAATCGAAAGGAGTAGCTAAAATATAAAAATTTGATAACTTATTGTTTTGTATGGTGTAGGTAAGACAATTACTTGTCAGTACAAGGATTTTTCACTATAAACTAAAAATGACAGGAAGCTTGCTCAGTTAAGAGGGACATTAGAGGCGAGGGGTGATGGAAAATGTTATTTCCCTTGCTATGATTGCAGGGGCTTGGAAAGAAGAATACTTTTAATAACAACAACTAAAAAACATTGTAGGGAGAAGGGGCACACCAAAGGGGGTTATGAATAGCATCCCTTGGTAAGAGGATTCAATATTTAATGTATTCTTTGTAATAGTCATCATGTCATGAATTTTAGTAATATTTCTTATCGTTTTTTTTATATTGTCTATACACACTAACTTTTCTATGTTCTTTTTAAATATATAGACGATGCTCCCAAAATGTCAACCTCCGGAGAGTTATTTTCCAAGTACTAGCAGAAATACTCCTTTATAGGGTGATGAACTTCGAGATCAGAATATTGAAGTTGTTGATCAAGTTATTAATGATGATATGGATGGATATAACGTTAGTGATACAAATCAGGAAGATGTGATACATAGATTGATCCAAGACACATTTTCTCCAATGGATGAGGACAACCAGGATGATAGTCATGATGTTGATTCTCTACTCGAGAAGTCATGTCAACCTCTTTATGAAGGCTCAACAACAAATCTTCTATCTTATATATTGTTGTTGGTGAACTTGAAGGTTTTGAATGGTTTATCAAACACATGCCTCACATATATACTAAGGTATTTAATTTGTTAATTATTTATGCCTGCATGTTCACAAATACTTAAAAGGTTCAATTTTTTCCTATATTGCTATTGTTTTCTAATTTGTAAAGTATGGATGTGATATTGATGATTAATATTGTTTACATTGACTTATTGTTTTGAATTTTGCATATTGTTAAGTGAATTTCTATTACCGACGTCAAATATTTTTCCATGCACATATCGATAAATATTCGTGATTATGAAAGAAAATGGAATGGAGTATCAGGCAATTGATGCATGTCCTAATGATCATATCATATACTATGGACAATATGCATTAGAAAATGAATGCCCACAATTTTAAATAAGTAGATATCGAACCGATAAAACATCAATGAAGGTGCCTCGCAAAGTTCTTCATTATATTCCGATAATTCCACGTTTCCAGTGGTTGTTCAGGTGACAAATTATAGCACAGATTATGGATTTCCATGAAAAGAACAGAAGTTGAGACAGTGTTCTTCGAATGCCTGTAGATGGTTTTTCATTGAAGTACATCGAAGAAAAGTGGCCAATGTTTAAAGAAGAACCTCGTAATGTTAGACTTTTGTTGGCAGTTGATGGTGTCAATCCATTTGGAGAGCTTCGTTCTACGTACTCAATGTGGCATGTTTTTGTTATAAACAGTAACCTTCCTCTGTGGATGTCGATCAAGAGAGAGCACACAATGTTGGCAATGATTGTTCCAGGTATTTAATTATCTTTTATTTTCTTTAAAGTATGACAAAATACTTCATTTCTTTGTTTTGTGCAT
>JZKD02S1414930.1:0-11180 GCA_000966675.3 Picea glauca
CTTTCACTATTTTCTTTCTAACCTTTTGCATTGCAGCTGTCATGACTAGAAGAGCCCAACTAGGCATGTAAGTGCTCACTTTTTGCTCACACATTGACGAAAAGAGCACGAACAGGGGGTAAGACAACTCTCGATCACCCGAAAGATCCTTTTTTTTCTTGTAAGAACCCTATAAGCATCCATACTCGAGAATCACCCAAACTGGATTACAACGTAGTTAAAGATTTGAAGAAGTTAAAGGCTAATATATCAATTATGGACATATGTAGGATCCCCCAACAAAAGGAATTCCTGCCACAATCCTTGAGATTAGTAGAAAACCCTACAACAAGTGATGATCAACAAAGGAATCTGACTCCCACAGACCTAGGAAATAAACCAACTATGAATACCTGCTTGGAAGATAAGAAGGGAAAACATATTTTTCCGTCGTTCCTTTTAACATTTGAAGTTTTCAACATAAACCTCCACAATTGTTTGGTCTATTTAGGAGAATCTTCCAATGTTATGCCTTTGTCTATTTAAAAATAAATAAATGTCGTTCCTCTCAAAAGCGATAAACATGTAATACAACTAGATAGAACCAAGGTCAAAGTCATGGGGGAACTCAAAGATGTAATGATCAAAATAGAAACACATCCCAAGTTTGTGCAAGTGATTGACATCATTGTAGTAGATAACCTAGAGGCTTATGCATTATTACTAAGTTGATATTGGTCTGAGAAGTTAAACGAATACTTTAGTATAGACTGGGCACACCTTTGGATACCACTGAAGGGATACAAAAATATGATCAAAATTGATAGGGAAAGGTATCTTAAACATATTTTCATTGACCTAGAAACCTTGAACAAACCCTCATCGATAGATTTTCTTATGCTAGGAAATTATTCTTGCGATTCCTACTTCGGGAACTTATCCCCTCTCTCATCCGATGTCCCCCTTACTCAAAACTCTGAAATGTTTTTTCAAGAGAAATCATCTATGATGATAGAGGAAACCCTCTTCTGTCAAGGAATTGCGTTAGAAATCAAGGAACAAAAAATAGGAGAGCAAGAAAGTAATAAGAGAGACAAATAAGATAAATTGGGTTCACAAGTTTGGACCATATACTTTGATGGATTTAAATCACAGGAAGGGTCTGGCACTAGGTGTATCCTCATTGATCCAAAGGGAAAATATCATTTCCTATCCTGTAGACTTGAGTTTGAATGCACAAACAACACCGCCGAGTATGAAGCTCTAGTACAAGGGTTAAAGAAAGCCATAGACCTAAATGTCAAAGAATTGAAGGTTTCTGGAGATTATGAGATTATCGTTAGACAAGTAAGGAATACTATACATTGCAATTCCCTGCACCTAAATAATTATCAACAAGAAGTGCATAGGTTAATAGAGAAGTTTGAAGCTTTCAATATCATAAAGATCCCGAGGGGAAGGAATATCCTTTCTGATTCCTTGGCCATAGATGCTTCAAGGTTGTCACCTCTAGAAGATTATGAAGCCTCTCGGTTCACTGTGGAGCTGATCTACAAACCATCGGTGCCTAACAACACATAGAATTGGAAATTATTTGAAGGAGATGAACATATCATAAAATTTCTGACTAACCAAGACAATTTCAAAGATTTGGCTATTGATGATGAAGTATTCTAGGAACAATCAATAGAAACTGATCCTTGGTCAGGTCAACCAACTGACAAATCGAAGTCTCACACAATTCCGAAGGGAATAGCTTATTTAGAAAATATTTTTGACCTAAAAGAACGATTTAAGGGGCCCAAAAATGTGAAGACTGGTAGTTCTTGTCCCATGCATGAAACTATAAATATCGGAACCCGGGAAAACCAAAAGAATATTAATCTCGGCAAAACCATATCTAAAGAGGAATGAAGGGATGTTTTCAGCAATATTAAGATGGCGATATCTCAAGCCCCCGTGTTACAAAGTCCCGATTTTAATAGAGATTTCTTCCTCTATACTTTTGCCTCTGACCAGTCGTTAGCTGCAATATTGACTCAAAAGGATGATGACAACAACAAGGCCTTGGTTTCCTTCATGAGCACTAATCACCAAGGAGCCGAAATCAACTATCCTTCTATAGATAAAGAGGCCTATGCGGTATATAAAGTAGTGAAACACTTGAGGACCTACATCCTGAAGAAACACACCAAGTAATTGTGCCTCACCCTGCAGTCCAATCCTTTTTCACTCAACAAGAGATGGGGGAAAGAAGAGGGAATCAGATGGAAGTAATTCAAGAATTTGATCTAGATATAAATCCTGCCAAACTAGTTAGAGGACAAGGGTTATGCAAACTTGCAGCCAAAGCCCAGGACCCAAGTAAATGAAGATTCTATATGGGAGAATGAAATGGAATTATGGTGTGGTGAAGCTTCATACATTTCCCTGGGACAAGAGTCTTGGTATGATAAACTAACTTATCTCCTACACTATGGGACTTGCCCAAAAAATCTCGACCCTAGGGAAAAGAGAGCTCTTAGGTTAAAATCCGCACAATAATGACTCATAAATTTGGTACTCTTCTAGGTTAATTATGATGGGGTACTTTTAATGTGTCTCAAACGTGAAGATGCAGACAAAGTTTTGAAGGAGCTCCATGATGGCCCTGTCGGTGGACATTTTGCAGGAAACACTTCCGCTCATAAGATACTGAGAGTTGGCTACTCTTGGCCCACTTTGTTCAAATACGCCCATGCATACGCTAGAAATTGTAAAATTTTCCAAATAAGCGTCGGGAGGGAAAAGAGAGCAACAGTTCCACTCCAACTAGTGATTGTTTCTAGGCATTTTGAGCAATGGAGGTTAGATATCATAGGAGAAATTACACCAATCTCTTCAAAATAGAATAAGTAAATACTTACTCCCACCGATTATTTCATGAAATGGGCAGAGGCCATCCCTCTGACTCATGGAAATGAGAATTTAGTAATCCAATTCATAGAACAATAGTTAATCACAAGGTTTGGTGTCCCTTCTATCCTGGTTTTTGATAATGTAGCTTATTTTTCTTCCACCCTATTGATAGAGTTTTCTCTAGACAAAGGAATCATAATTAGGTACTCTGCAAACTATTATCCATAGGGAAATGGAGTGGTAGAATCAACCAATAATATCCTAGTGAGAATATTGAATAAAATGGTTGCAGACAACCAAAGGAATTGGCATAATCTACTCCACAGCGCTCTATGGGCCGATAGGGTCACACCCAAAAAAGCTATAGGAAATTCCATGTACTTTTTGGTATACAGGTAGGAAGACATTCTCCTGAACGAGCTTTATCTTGCATCTCTTCAACTGACCCAACATTCCGGAGGACAACCTTCATCAGTCATACAACAAAGAATTGACACTCTGCTCATTCTGGAGGAATATAGGGAAAAAGATAAATCAAAATTCACAGCCCACCAGCAGATCGTTAAAATATGGTTTGACAAGCATAAGGCTAAAGAGAAGAATTTTGAAGTAGGAGACTTAGTCCTAAAATGGGACAAAGCAAATGAGCCAAAAGACAAACATTCTAAGTTTCAGAATCTATGGCTTGGACCTTTCCAGGTGGCTGAGAAGATTGGGGAAGGCACTTATCAGTTGCAGAATCTGAGGGGGGAACCTGAGGCGCTCCCAGTAAATTGCCAAGACCTAAAACAATATTTCCAATATATATATATATAGTGTTTTGTATGCGTGTTTTCATGATTTTGGTTTCAGCTAGGTCAATTGCAAAATGCATTTTTGGTTTTTTTATTTTGCTTTTTGGAATTTTTTGCCTTTGAATTTTGTGTTTAGAAAGACATTGGTTGACCTAAAATCATGCGACATAGCGAACTTCGTTCCTAGCTCATCACTCACATACAACACAAGAAGCGTCAAGGAACTTGCGATTGCTTCGAGGGGCTCTCTCTCTAACCTGCATGGATGAACAACTTTGGAGAAATGTCAAAAGTGTCTTCTTAGTGGTTTGGCAAGAGCTTAAGGGAAATAAGGTAGAAAAGGACTACATGAACCCCAACGACAGAGCTAGCAAAGGATGCACCTTAACCCTCTCACGTTTCAAAATAAACATGCATCATCCTCTCCCACTCGCTCAAAGCATTCTTCCGAAGTAAAATTGATTTTATGAAATGAGTGAACAGTAGGAGAGGGTATGCAGATAGATCCGTTGGGGCTATGGATGCTTGCTGGAAGCGAAGAAAGGTCTGTGATGTCGGGGTGATTCTATCAGGGCTATGGATGCTCGTTGGCAGCGGAGAAACACTGTAACAAGTGAGTAAAGGTAACTAAAGGCTCCATGCCAGTGAACACTTTACTAGACCTATGTACAAAAGGGCATGAGTCAGGGTTATAGGAAATGAAGGAGGAATAAAGGTTAAAAAACCCCACAGGAAGACCCGAAAGCATCAACCGAAGAATTTCAAATGCAAGGGTAAAAGAAGCTTCGATTTGAAGCTAGTTAAGTGCTCCACTAGATTTTGTATCAGTTGAGCATGACAGAGGAACATAGATTATGATTTCTCCCAGTAAGTCGCCATTTGTTGAGCACTCAACACACCCTAAAAATCCTATGTCAATTTTACTTTTTGGGTACCACTTGATTTTTTTTCACTGTCTGATTCATGTTCATTGTGGAAAATGTTGTGTTTTCTTACCATTTTTTCCTCTCTTTTAAGTATCTCAAAGTTTTCTTGAACATGCGAAAGCCCATAACTTAAAATACTAACATTTAATTAGAGAATTGACAGTCAAAACATTTCCCCGACACGCTTAAAAAATTCAGCATTGTTGAGAATTAAACATCAAAGAAAATCACTTGAGTGAACCGAGGTTTCCAAGCGTCGATCTTCGTCAGCGTCGACACGCGTAAGTTTTCTTTCTCGACAGGTGTCGCACAAGAATATCGATGATGACTGATCTCTTCGGCATTAGAAAAAGACCAAAATATCAAGCATTGAATGAAGAAATAAATGTTATCACCAATGGTGGATACCCGACATGCTTAGAAAAATCGAAAAATATCAAATCACAATGAACATCCTGACTACACTAAAAGTTTTCCTCCGATCGCCGACTTCTAAATTTTTTTCAGCATCGGGAGTTTTTAGGACGATAACCCACGGAAAATGCATCGTAGGTTCATCCCCAGATGTCGATCACCGATACCTCTCTGGCATCGACATTCCCAGGTTTAGTTTAGAGTGCATAAATTGAATAAATTCCTAAGTCTGACCAATATCCGTGAGCTAACTCCCCGGTCTTAAGTGCCACATGTCCTAAACTAGTTGTGCCATGACAATACGATATGAAGAAGTTGATTGGCATCAAAGTTTTCTCATTTCAGGATATCAATGAAAATACAAAGTTACTTAGAGCACCACTAATTATAATTTTGGAGCCAAATTACAAGAAAATTCAGACAAAGAACATAGTAGATATGCACGCAAAGAGAAGAAACAATGCATCGAACCACTACAACCAGAATCGTTTTGTCAAAAGTTTCAAGACTTTATATTAGTTTCCCATCGAGCTTAGATTGCATACAAGGGACATCGTCTACACCCTTTTGGCCAACCAGACCGGTTTATGTTAAGAACACGAAAATTTTCAAAAAAAGAAAAAACTATCAATTTTTATGTGCCATGTCTGAGAATACAAAATAGAATTCATCGATCATGCCTCTCCTACACACTGACAAGGTCCGCATGAACTATATCCTCAGCTACTTCACACTCCCTAAGATGTTTTCATATTTTGTTCTTCCACCACCCCTTGTGCTTCTCGCAACTGCATGATTGTGTCTTGCGCTTCCCGAAGTTATCTCTTGATCCATGTTATGTTACCTTCACAACCTTGTGATTCTATCACCTCAAGCGTCTTTGCTTCCAATCATTGTCTTAATTCTCTATCTTCCTGGTAGAGTTCAACAATGGAAATTTGTTCCTAATCCAGCTGTTGGGTTGGCTCTTGAATGTTAGAACCCAAGGAATCTATCCTCCTTGTTGTGCTCCTGCTTCCTTGAGTTGCGACTTTGACAGGACCTAGCTGGATAGCACACATAAAATTTTCCTTGGCACCCAATCTTGCGCACGACTTGATCAAGATTTGTTTCTTCCCTTCTTCCTTATTTTTTCTTGGCCTTCCTCTTCATTGTGGTAGTTTCTTTTGACGAGGAATGGCTTCCAACCTTTGTCCTTTTGCTGTAAATTCTTCCACTTTGGCCTCCAGATGGGGCAATACCGTTGTTTCTATGTGAAGGTAGGAACCTCCCTTTCAACCCTGAAGAATACCCATTGTGAGTAAGAATGAAACCCAGGCATTTTTTGGGCTCAATTCTGGCACTCCTGCTTACTTGCATGACCCATATTGTGTTTTAAGGAGCTCCAATGGTGTGACATTGTATATTTCTTGTGCATAGAGGACTTGAAAAGGGCCCAAAGAGAAAATCGGACCATATTGGGCTCGTGAAGTGAATTACCAACAATGCATAAACTTAGATGGTGAGTAGAACACATGCAAAACATCCATAATTTATAACAGAGAAGGAAGTGAGTGGAAGCATGCCAGGGAGCACTAGATTCCTAGCGATGGGATGTCTTGAAGCAAGATAAAAAAAAATTGTGACACATCTGCATGATAAGTAGGTTCTAGGGAATGTGATATGCAACCGATAGGAGTCATAGAGGGTGTGTGGTATGATCACCTCGATTTTTCAATTCCCAAGTCTTCATGATGAGCTTATGATGGTTGATGCACTTGCTGAGGTGACTTCTATTTGCACAACTTGCCTCGACATGAGGCACCTAATGACTTCCCTTATGACAGGATCCGATTCTTTTGGAACATATTTGTACTTTCAACACATGTTTGGCTCTAACATCCTTTCCCGAATCCAAGGGCCAGCCGACCACTGGCGTAACTTCAATTATCTTGATTTTCTATACCTGATATTTCATGCTGTGACACGCGAATGTAACCCATATTAACTAGAAGAAAATATGATGGCACGGACAGAAGTGGTGCAAGTAATTCGAAGGATTTCATATTTCATGTAAGTATCAAACAACCAGGTTTAGCAATCTTTACAGGTATGCACCAGTCTGGATTCTTCACGCTGACGCTTCATGCATATATTTTTCCCATCATTTTCTCTATACATGGTCTCTAAAAATATTTTATGTTTTGATGTCAGGAAAAATTCCTCCAAGTATTCGAAAAATATGGTGCAAGGATCTTATCAGGAGCTTCAGAAGAGTGGGATGAATATGAAGAAAGACCAGTCATAATCAACAAGTCAATAGAGGATATCGGACTCCCTGAGTTCAACACACCTGACGACTTTGTCGACTTGGGCGACATAGTGAAATCACATACTAAGAAATATTCGTTATGGGTCGAAGAGCTAGCGAAGGTGACCGACATAGCATCAGGACAGGTGCAAAAATTTATGGAACAACCGATAAGAACTCGAGTTGTGCTGCAATAGTTAAATGTCAGTCTGGTGAAATATCGGGCACATGTAGTAAATATCAGAGAGATCTACGTGGCTCCGATGGAACAACATAGATTTCCATATGCCCACACCTACGAGGAGATGTTCATTAGTTGGTCGGATTATGAGAAAAGTCACCCTTTGAAAGGAATATCTTGAGATGACTGTTGGAAAACTATTAGGAGAGAACACCACGTGGCAAGTTTTGTTTTGTTTAACTGCACTTTAGCCGTCATTTTTAGTTAATTTTATGTTATAAATAAGAGCATCGATCGATTAGTTAAGGGTTGATGGTTTTTGCAAGAAACTCTCTTTTTTGGTTTTGTTAAGAACTATTTCCGAGCTACCTTTAATAGAGAAGTCCTTATGGATCAGAGACAAAGTTATTTTCATCAAATGCATGTGCGATTGGATGTGGAGAAGAACTATTTCCAATCTCGTCTCTTGAGTGGATACTATAACGACTAAGAGCTATTGAATCTATTGCCAAGTTATCTGGTGCAATGTTTCACATTTATTTTCTTTAATGATGAAGATGAATCGTTGTGTTATTATGTGATAAATGATTAGAGTAGGTGAATTATTTTTCTTTCCATTATCTTATCACATATGTGTTTTATTTCTAATAATTAGTATCTTAGATAGTAATTAGATGCTCACAGGGTTAACATATTAGTACTAGGCCTGTGGTATAGAATTTTCCTCTGCATGCTTCAGTAGCGGATTATCCCAAGATCGATATCTTCTCCAGTAGTTAAACTCAATCATGTTTGTTGCCAAGTTGTTTTATACCAGATTACATATCATATCGGTCCCACCCAAGAGAAAATACAAAAAGAGAAAGTCCAAAATGAAGGAGGCTCCTTCACAAGAAAACGTAAAGCCCATCGATAAATTGGTTGGATCACAAGATCTGGAGAACCATTCCACTATTAAACATTGCAAAGTCTAATTGGGCCTTGGTGGTGGGTTTGATTCCTGCTATTGAACTAAAGGGATTTAGGATCCATCAACACATAGATAAGGTCGAATTGTTGGGCCTTGATGATGGCATCTTCCTCTATCCGAGGAAATGTGGATACCACATCCTTGGCAATAATAGAGACAAGTGATTTGAGAAACCAATCAAGACATTATTCTTTGGTGGTTTCCGCTTTACACAAACTACGATGTCGACACCATTCATGGATGTGATCTTCTATATGAATAAGAGTAGTTTGTTTGAACTCCAAGAGAAGTTCTAATCCATTATCATGGTGAACTGGTAGTTGGAAGAAGGACAAAAAGGCTTTGGCCAATGATTCAAAGGTCACATGGGACCCTGATTTTTCATTCACATACCATTTGGTTGAGGAACCAGTGAGAGTGTGTTGAAACAACCTTAATCAAATGTAATCATCCATGATTTTATTTGAATATCACTATAAGTGGAAGGTCATAACATGGCTTGCGGGATCATCCCCTATTTTTCCTTCAAAATTTGGAATGTCTAAAGAAAATTTTGTAGGCATATTGGGCAAAGTGGGATCATGCAAAATGGGATCATTTGTGAGTTTGGTTAAATCAGGAATATTGAGTGATGCCAAGTATGGCATAGGGAGATTTGGTGTATGATTAATTCTAGCCATCATGTGAGCAGGTGGTGGACTAGTCCCATGAGAGGGATTTTGTGGGGTTGTACGTCTCCCTTGATAAGAAGTTTCCCCCCTACCTCCTTATGAAGGATAAATAGTGGATGGATGGCCTTGGGAATTGGACCCAAGAAAAGTGGAACCAAGTAAATATGATCCCAAAATAGTGGCACTCACAGGGGTGTGAGATGGTTGATCCAGTGAGTAAGCAAGACTAGGAAATCCTCCTAGAGTAGGAGGAAGAGTATGCAAGCGTATGGAATGATGGGGATTCTATGGGTCCCCTATGGTTTCCGACTAGCAAAGTGTGTTGATTATGGTTGGTTGTCATTGATGTCAACCCTTGAAGAAAGCCCCATAGCACAAAGGTTTGGGTAATGAAACCAAGATTATTTGATGTAAAGATGACTCATTATTGTCTTGTCATGGTTGATAAGAAGTAAATATGGATGAACTCCAAAGTGGTCCCCTTATGGTGAAAGCCCTCACGGGAAGACGCTTTACAGAGTAAGAGAACCCATGCTTAATTGTGGAATAATGAGATGAAGGACAATGAATTTGTTAGGTAAATTATCCTAGATGGATAGTGCTTGTCATTCCCTTTCTTGTGGTATGTGGAACGCCACATAACTCCTCACGGTTAGAGAGTTATGGCCATGAAAAGTTGGAGACCCCAGGTTTGGGTAATGGACCCAAGTTTGTTTGATGGATAATGGTATGAGTTATGATATATTTTTAGATAATACTATTCTATATGGATAGTACATATCATTCCANTACAGGTTGATTACAGGTTGAGGTACAGGTTGATACATGGTTGATGCATGGTTCAGATTTATTGGTACAGGTCTACAACGGTATATCTCATAGTTATAGTGTGACAGTGGTTCCATCATTCTACTTCTACTTCAGGGCGGTTGGACGGGTCAAGGAGAGGTGGTTGTAACCACCTTCCGGTTGTAGCTAGAGAACATAGGGGGTTGTAGCCTCCTTCTAGTTGTAGCCAGAGAATTGGGGAGTTGGAGTTTCCCTTAGGTTGTAGCCTCCTTCCAGTTGCTGCTGGAAAATAAAGGAAGTTGGTGTTTCCAATGAATGTAATTCTTCAATACATATACGAAAAAACATTCCGTGGTTTTCTTCTGATTTGGGTTTCCATGTAAAACACTGGTGTACTGTGTATGTGTATGTTTGTTCAATGGTTCATTTATTATTTACTCTATAGTTATTATATGATAATGCTTCATTGATATAACACTTGGATTATATGGTTAAAAAGGATTAAATTGCTCTATTGCTAGTTCACCCCCCCTCTACCCCCTCTCAGTAATCCAACAATTGGTATTAGAGAAGGTTCATTCAGAAATTAGTTTAACCACTAAAAGGTAGATCATGGAGAGTACCAACTCATATAAAAATGAAATACCATAGTTTGATGGACATAAGTATGCTTTTTGGAGCATAAGGATGAGGACATATATACAGGCACATGGATTTCAAGTTTGGCAATCAATTGTATATGGATACATGGCACCAACAGTTCCACGAACAAATGACAAAGCAATAAAACTTGGTGAGAATAATTCCAAAGCCACAAATGCACTTTTGAATGGTCTCAGTGATACGATATTCACCAAAGTTGCACACTGTAAATCCGCTAAAGAGATTTGGGACAAGCTTCAAAATATTTATGAAGGAGATACAAAAGTCAAAGCAGCAAAGCTTCAGACTTACAGAGGTTAGTTTGAACAACTAAAAATGAAGGAAGATGAAGATATCGTAGCCTAATTCTTACGAGTTGATGAAACAATGAATGCAATCATAGGATTGGGAGAAGAAATTGAAGAATCTGTAATTGTTCAAAATATACTAAGATCTCTTCCCATGAGATTCAACCCTAAGATATCAACACTAGAAGAAATATCAGATCTAGACTCAATAAGCATGGACGAACTGCATGGAATCTTCACAGCATATGAAATGAGAACTGAGCAGGAAAATCCAGATGTAAAAGAAGAAGCCTTCAAGGCATCCAAAAGATCAAAGAA
>JZKD02S1414941.1:0-11180 GCA_000966675.3 Picea glauca
TCAAGAGCATGAAAGTTAGATTCAGCCATTAGTTTAGCAAGGCCTTGACCTTTGATTAGTTTCGTGGGCTTAATCTCTATATCGTACTCTAAAATGGCAGCAATCCACTTGCCTCTTCTTCCATCAGGGTTGTCCTGTGTCAAAATATCTTTTACTACAACATTCAGAACATATGCTATGGTGTGTGAATGAAGAATATAGACTCTAAAATCTTTTATGGCTTTTACCAAAGCAAAAGCTTGCTTCTCCATGATCTTGTAATTCAGAGCAGCATCTCTTAATGCTTTTCTAAAGAAAGCTATGCGTTGTTCATACCCTTCGCATTTCTTTTGCAGTAACACCGCTGCTATAGTATGTTCAGAAGCAAAGGAAAAAAGATAAAAATCCTTAGTAAAATCAGGACAGATTAAGACAGGGGCTTCTGTGAGAGCCTGTTTGACTTGTTCGAAGGA
Source organism: Picea glauca (assembly GCA_000966675.3). NCBI lineage: Eukaryota > Viridiplantae > Streptophyta > Pinopsida > Pinales > Pinaceae > Picea > Picea glauca. The sequence continues at coordinate 453 of JZKD02S1414941.1, forward strand.
TTGTTTGGACTCAGAGTCCCACTTTATTTTTACATCTTTTTTGAGCATGTTGGTAATGTTCCTGAGAAGTTCGACCAGATTGGGAATGAATCTTTGTAGAAAGTTAATTTTCCCGATAAAAGACTGTAGCTCTTTGAGGTTTCATGGGTGTTCTAATTTTAGTATGGCCTCGATTTTGCTGGGGTCTATTTTGATACCTTCCTTTGAGATGATATGTCCCAGTAGTTTTCCTTCTTCTAACCCAAAAAGATACTTTTTAGGATTTAAAGAAATCCCAAACCTTCTACATTTCTGAAAAACTCGTCTAAGGCGCCACAGGTGTTCATCATCAGATTGGGAAAACACAGTCACATCATCTAAATAAACAACAACAAACTAACCCGATTCTTCCACGAAGGCGATATCCATTTCCCTCTGGAACGTGGCTGCTGCGTTCATCGGACCAAAAGGCATCTTCACCTACATGAAAGTGCCCCATGGCGTGGTAAAAGCGGTTTTATCTTGATCACTCGGGTGAACTAAAACCTGATTGTACCCCGAAAAACCATCCAAAAGGGAAATCCGACTAGACCCGACCACCCTTTGCAGGAGGTGATCCATTTTCGGCAAGGGGTAATTATCTTTCAGGGAGACTTTATTCAGATTTCGAAAATCTATGCAGAGTCTGATTTCCCCAGTTTTCTTACGTGTAGGGACCAGATTAGAGACCCACTTGGAAAAACGTAATGGATTTATGATCTTGGCGTTATACATTTTCTTGATTTCTTTTTCTACCAGAGGGAGCAACTTGGGATTTATCCTCCTAAGTTTCTGTCTAAACGGTTTCTGGTCTTCCTTTATGGGAATCCTGTGTTGTATAATGCTGGTATCATAGGCTTTCAAATCTTCATAGCCCCAAGCAAAAACATCGGAATATTCTTTGAATAGCTCAATGTATTTGAGCTTTTGTTTTGGGGGTAATGATTTGGACAGTTTGATCATCCTGGGTTTCTCTTCAGTCCCTATATTACAGTCTTCTACCTCTTGTCCATGGGCTTCTATTTTTGGTTTTTTGTCCACGTCATTATTGTCAAACAAGTCTTCTAAAGGAACAAGACCTCTAGGCAAAATATTGCTTTTCAACTGTAAAACGTCAACATCCAATTCATCATCTCCTAATTCTTTTGAATCTATGGTATTTACACTATCAATTTCAGAAACAAAATTATTTACATTTTTATCTTCATTATCGAAGTCTATATTTGTACATTCAAAATCGTTCTTGCATTGCAGAAAATCCTCGAACTGATCATCATTTCCAAAAACCGGCCAATACCTGATATTGTTGGGAATTGTCGATCTGCATTTCACCTCAGCAGTATATGGGCGAGTTGGGCGGAAGGGAATCTTATAGGTGGTTGCCGACGTAGCCAATCCGTCGGCCAAAATATTCTGTCCCCTCAGCATTACCTGCAAGTCAACCTCATTAAAACACCTTAAAGCATCAAGGACAGCGTTCCTATAATCTCTAAGACGTGGTTGTTTCACAACATACTCACCTTTGACTTGCTTGATTATTAATTCAGAGTCACCTCTTACCATTATTTGTTTAGCACCAACTTTTTTCAAAAGCTTCAGACTGAGCATCAGAGCTTCATACTCAACAATATTGTTAGTACATTGAAAATTTAGTTTGTAAGAATGATTTTCTGAATACCTGTTTTTGTGATTATGCAACCAGACTCCTGCTCCTGCTCCTTCTTTACTCACGGCTCCGTCAAAATCCATGCTCCAGAAATCAGCGGGTAACTCTTCAGTTATCACATTCTTGATCTTTGCCACCTCAATGTTTTCTGGGCCTTCATCTTGACTAGATGTGTCTTCCATCAGCTGAGTATCTTTCTCCTCCGTGTAACCATCATTATACAAGATGAATGAATCTAAATCAGAATGTGCTGAGTACGGGGGATAGTTATGCAGCTTTTCTTGGCTAGTGACTATGTACTTTATCAGTGTTTCTCTGTATAACCTTCTCTGTTGCCCAAACACTGGGATAGTGGCGTAGGACATATCCAACTGCAGGGTTCCCTTCAACTTAGCCCCCCAAGATCGAGATAGCAACATTCCATACTTTGGCAGGATATCTGCAACCACCACATCCATTAACATGCTCTTCGAAGGAATATGAACCAAGGTGATGCATAGGTCTTTGATCAAACCAATACATTTAACTTTGCTGAAGTTGAATGAGTGTAAATCCTTGTATGGTTTGGTGACCTCCAGTCCCAGTTTTTCCATTGCTTTGGGCATCAGATTATGAGAAGCACCCGAGTCAACCATAGTGTTATGCAATATCAATTCGTGTATGTTTAGACTGATGTAAAAAGGAGCAACCTCACCAGTATCATCTCGACCATCTACTTTCGGTCCGAAAAGAAGCTCGGGATGATCATCAACAAGGTTCACAGTGTCTGAATGATTTACTGATACAATGGTTAAGGCCTTCGTGCCTATGTCAGGTTCAATGGCTAGTGCTTTAATTACCTGTGAACGATACCCGCCTCTGTTCATCAACTCTGTAACTGGGATGGGAATTTTTATTTTTTCCAATTCCCCCTCAAGGCTGAAGGGTGTAGGAACTTTTCCTTGGCTCATCAATTCTGTTTTGTCCACCATATTCTTCGGCTCAGAAGTACTCGTTGGATTAACAGGTAAAGCCTCAGGCTGCGATGGCCTTTTCAAAATGGTAATGTTTTTCTTCTTGAAAGTGTCATTCTTACTCTTCTCAGGAATTTTCTTAGCAGTGATCGTCTCAGTAGTCTTCTTAGCCGCTTGCTTGGGGGTCTTCTTGGTCTCGACTACCTTCTATGTTTCAGTAGTCTTTTTTGGAGAACTCCCTTCTGCCTTCTTACTTCACAAATTGTATTGTCGGTGCACCTCCAAAATAGCATTTTCAAAGGCTTGTTGTTCTGCATCTTCGGCTTCTTCACTTACCTTTGTTTAATTTAGCAGAAAGAGTTCCTTCTCTTCTTGAGTAAGTAAAATAGCCTCATTGTCGTGAATGCCCATGAGGTTGATGTGAGTGTCCTCCAATTCCTCAATCACTTCTCCCCTTTTGTCAGCATAGTTTTCCTGTAGAGGAGGTCTGATCTGCTGATCTGGACCCCTCTGTTCTCTTTGGTCCCTAGGGTCTCTCTGTCTGATCTGAGGAGGCTTTCTCCTGAAGTTAGGATTTTGGACTTGGGGAGATGGTGGATCATCTCTCGGAGGATTTATTTCTGTCATAGTAAGTTTTTCCATCATTCTTTTCAATACTCTGGCCAAAGAATCCAGTTTCAAATCTGTGGTCGACGTGGAAGGTTCTTCTTTGATTGTGACTCTTCTTTGTGTCCTCTGACGTGCCCTTTTCGCCAACAGATTAGCCTCCACACTAATAGCACTTTTCTGCGTGTCCTCCAGGGTGTTAGAATTTCTTTCTCTTAGCTAGTAAGACATGTCGGCATCAAATCCATCAAGAAATTTAATCAATGCCAAGCCCTGTGGGGGTTTGATTTCAGTTGGGATTGCATTGTACAAGTTGTTGAAATGGGTGCAGTAATCTTGTACCGTCTCACCTTGATTTCTTCTTATATTCTCGTATTCTGACAATATCTGAAGAGGATTTTTCTTTACCTCCCATCTGTCAAGAAAACTTCTTTGGAAAGCGATAAGATCAGGGATTGAGGCAGCAGGTAAAGCTTTGAACCATTTCTTGACGTCACCTGTCAAAATCTGTGCAAACAATCTCATTTGGACGTCAGCTTCAACAACTTCTTGTCAGTCAAAATAATCATTCATTTTGTCCACATGTTGTTGTGCGTTTAAAGGTCCTATTGCATCGAACTGTGGAAGTCTTGTCTGGTAGTCTTGGGGCATGGCGTGTAGTGGCACGACCAACACCAAAGGAGAGATAGCATCAGAAGATGTGTACGAGGAGGGACTGGATGGTACTGAGGTAGTGATTTGTAGTTTAGTCGTGGGAGATAAAACTTTGTGGGTTCGGGGTTGTAAGACTGTTGGGTCGAAAATGATTTCAGTGACAAAACTACCTGACTTAGACCTAAACAGGCTTTGACCGGAACATGTGTCAATATCGGGGTTTTGGGAAGAGACAAGTTTTCCTGAAAAAGAAGGGGATTTATGAATGGGAATATGACTCACTGAACTGGTAGCTAAGGTCTTTCGCCTGAGAAATTGTTCAGGGTTATCTACCACTATCGAGGGTTCTGGGTCTGGATGAGATCGAGTATGAACTTTCTTGGGAGCCAAAACTCTTTTTTGGTTTTTTATATATATATTTTTTAATTTTGTGAGTCTGAAAATAATATATACAAAGTTTGATCAACCTCTAAACGTTACTTTCTTCTCGAATTTTAACGTTCTTTTTAGGAGAAATAAAACGTGAAATTATCAATTTTTAGTTCTTCCCTAGTATGGCCGCCATTATTTTAGCACTTGGTAAATTTCCTAGAGGTTGTGTTATCTCTCCAAGAAACTCTCCTAGGTTGTAAGTCGGAGATGCTTGGTAACTTACTCTTTTTGAATTAATTTTCTAACTAAAGTGTGAATTTGGAACAAGTCGGATGACTGGATCAAGTTTCACTCAAATCATGCATAAACACATCAAGATGGACAAGGCTTTCAACCACAAATGTTCAGGGAGTTGGCAAATAAGCGATGAATGAAGAAATAATTCTCATACCAGCAGAATCACATATAGACATATATGAATGGCCGATTACAAAAATCATAAAAATATTTGCAGATTTAAACTTATGAATGCAGCGATAAGATGACAGTTATCTAGCATTAGACAAGCATAACAACATGAATAATATCCAAGTGCAAATATAGAATAGACAGGAAGGTGGAATCTGAACAGGTATGGCAAAAGAAGCTTGTTTTACTTCATATGAAATGAGAAGATCTGAGTTACATAGTATGAACTAGTCTCCAAGGTCGAACCCTTGGTTCATGTTCCTTTCTAATATTTATCAGATTACAAAACAGTTGTTTGATCCTAAAAACATGGATCAAATTAACTAAAGATAGCAAGTTAAAAACTGTTTGCAAACTAAGTGGGATATTTCCTGAAAACGAGGTCAAATCCCTGATTTTCCTCTGTTGACCGTTGATGATGTGTAGACAGCCTTCCAAGGCTAAGAGATCATTCTCCCATGGAGACCAAATCGAGTTGGTTGATGTGGCGACATACCCTGCTTTCTAGTTCAAATGAAATTGCCCATATGTCTTTGAAATAATCCTTTTCTTCATCATATATCAAAAATGACAGTTGATATGAAACTGATAATTCATTAGATATGCATTGGAAAAGGTTCCAAACCTTTTCATGTCAAAAATCGTTGACCTGTGCAAAAACTTATTCGAATTCTGAATACACAGACTTTCGGTGGTTGACTGGAACAGTTCCTAGGTAAGTCATCCACCGAAAGCGCCTGTTTCGGTGGTTAATGAGCACAGTGGGGCTCGCCTAAACCACCGAATGTTGCACTTTGAAGACTTTTCAAAATTGCAAAAATGACTGCTTTGAAACTTCTTTTAACCCTCATGCTTTATGAGATACTGTAGTCTTTATTCGAGCAGACCTTCGAATCTTTGTTGACTGTGCAGGAGAATCTGTTACATCTATTATAGTTGTGGCCAGATTGGCCAAGGTGTCTAACCCTGTTTGTTTCTCTTCAAATGATTCAAACTTCTTTAGCTTGAACCTTAGGACCCTTAGCTGTCTGTACAATTTCATGTTTTCCCTAATTAACTCTCTGTTTCTACCTTTGATTGAAACATGCTTTTCTTTAAGGGTTTCATTCTCTTTGAATAGTTCAGCAACCTTCTCTGTTAGATCTGCATTTTCCTTTTTAATTACCCTCTCCAGTACTTCCATCTCATAAATTTCTCGCAGAAGCTTATTGATTTTCCTTGTCTTGCCTTTCTGAGGCTTGCTAGATGAAGCTTCTGCTTTCGGTTTCCTGTGTGTTTTTGTAGGCTTATATGGAGGTGTATTTATCTTCAGTTTTGCATCATGTTTGGTCTGCAAGGTATGCTGTGATTTTGACATCTCCTGCTTTGAATCAGAGTCACTATAAGGCAGGTTGAGGGGGTTTTTCCCAGTGGCAAAGTTTCTGTCTTCAGACTTTAAATTCCTCTTGGTTTCTCCATGCTTGCTGGGTGGGGCTGTGATAGAACCCCTGGGCATTGAAATTCCTTTTCTCCTTTTTTGACTACTCTTAAGAGTAGAATCAGTTCTGCATCTAGACTTCTTTGCTTTAATCTCTGGAGGTTTCTCTGTCTGAAACTCATTCCAGAATAGGAAGAACTCCATTCTATTTGCTTCATGTGAAGAGCTTCTTTGACAAGGAGGGTAATCAACCCCTGATGAGATATTCTACTTGAAACTTTAGTGGGCTGAGCCTTTACCTGTTTTTCCATTTTAGTCAGGGTCTTATGAAAGAAATAGGGTATGTTTAAGTGTTCCCTACCTGTGAAGTGGTTCAACAGTTTGAAATGGTAGTACATCACCCTGTTATAATGCCCTTCATAGGTTATGTATACCAAAATCGCCTTCAGCAATGTCTGCCATTTTAGCTCCAGATAGGACATGGGAATGTCCTTCTTCCATGTCAAAGTTTTATGGACTGGCAACAGATAGGACCTGAACTCAACATTTGAAGGTGAAGAAGTCTTGAACCAGCAAACCCCTGTCCTAGGCAACCCTGTGTATTTGGCTATAGACGCTTCATCTATAAAGAACTCTTCCCTGCCTATTCTAGCAACCCTTCCATCGTATGAGAGGGCGAATGCTTCAGCAACTTGTTGGTGGAAGACTGTCAATTTCTCACAATAAGAGAAAACTCCGACCTATTTAAAGCACTCTGCAACCTCTGGATGCTCTTCAAAATACCACATACCATCCACTTCTGACCTCAATGCAGGACTGACTTTTGACATTACTGAATACTGACTGTGTATGAAACTGTGAATAACCAGGTGTTTGAAAAACACGATTCTGGGAACTAAAAATACAGTCGATATTACTCATGAACAAACGGTGAAATCATTTGACCAAGCATAGGATTAAAATACCGACTCATATTCAAATGATAGTCAAACTGGAGAAAGCCGAAACTTCATATTTTCGGGGCAATTTGTATTTATGAAATTTTGACAGGAGATGGCTTCCAGTCTTACCTGATGACCCGATCCAATTTCCTTGGCTCGAGATGCAGGCTGAACTTGGAGACAGCTTGCTAATCGCCAGAGAAAAGCAAAATCAAGATTTTGAAAACACGATTTTGTTGATGAAGTCGCGTGATTGTAGTTATCTTCAGCGATCCTCGGGATTCATCACAACACATTGAGTTTCAAAATGAATGAAAAACCTGCTAATGATGTTTGATGTATCTGCCACTGAGAAGGAGGGAATCTCTGTGCAATCGTATCTAGTAATGACAGCTCTTCATGTATTTGAAATGATTCATGTAATGGATAATGCGCGGGCGCTTTGAACCTTTGCTGACTGAACACCACGAATGAACATCATCTCCCATGATGCGAACTTTCAGCGGTTGCATATTTAATCATTGCACAGATTTTGACATATGGCTCATGCGAAAGCACAATCTTTCATTTTTCCCGTTCACAGACTTTCGGTGGTTACCTACCTCCTGCTTTGACCTTTCATCTGCCGAAAATGAAAACTTTCGGTGGTTAATGAGCACAGTGGTGGCTCGCCTAAACCATCGAATCCTGTTGTTTTGCCAATTTCTCGACTGAACCAAAACCAACATGTCTTTTGGGATTATTTTGAAAAACAAACTCTGTAATCTTATTGCTAGAAAATTAAAAATCAAATTTGGGGACCAACCTATCATCTACTAATCAAATAAAACAAATAATTTATTTGGGGAGTTAACACTATCTCCTATTGGGGATGAACGCCTCCTTGTGAGGCTTCAAGAACCACAGAATCAATGCCTTTCCTGGAAAAGAACCTAAAAAGAAAACTATCTACTAGTGTTCCATTGGGCATGGAGTTATTGACAACTAAAACTAACACTATTTACAATGTCAAGGATTTGAAGCCTTAGATGAATTAAAGTTTTAGAAACCGCCCGTTTACCGGGCCACTGAACACTTCCTCACCCTCTAGATTCTGCAGAATGAAAGTGTTGTTGTTTTGCACCTAAGTGATCCTAAAAGGGCATGTCCATAAGGAATCAAATTTGCCATGCTTGCCTTTTTCCTGTCGAAGAGCATCCCACTTCAGAACCCAGTCACCGATCTGAAAACTGTCCATCTTGGCCTTCCTGTCAAACGTCCTTTTGATCTGCATTTGATGTGCTTCTGACTTGTCCACTAGTTGTTCCCAAACTTGTTGCAATTCAACCAAATCCATCATCCTTCTTACCATGTCATTTTTCTCAGTCTACTCTTCCTGAAAGAACTTAGCCACAGGCAACACTAAATGAATAGGGAAGATTGCATCAGTACCATAAACCAGCTTGAAAGGAGAAGTTCCTATAGATTTTTTAATGGTTACTCTGTCTGCCCACAGAGCAAATTTCAATTTAGAATCCCAGCTCTTTTTATTTTCTTCTAACAACTTTCTTATGATCTTTATCAAGCTCTTATTTGATGATTCAGCTAAGCCATTACCTTGAGGATAGTATGGAGTTGAGTGTACCAGCTGGATGCCCATGGACTCACACATGTCCACCAATGCTTCTGACTTAAACACTGTTGCGTTGTCTGCCACCAACCTTTTGGGACATCCAAATCTGCTCAAAATATTTTCGTAGAGGAATTTTATGACCACCTGATGTGTAGCACTCTGTGTAGGGATCGCCTCTATCCACTTTGTGAAGTAGTCGGTGGCTACCAAAATCCACTTGTGCTGGCCACTGGATGCAGGATTTATTTCACCGATAAAATCCAAGCCCCACTGCTGGAAAGGGCCATTTACGACAATGGGCCTTAGGGGTAGAGATCTGAGTTGCTGCTTACCGGTGAATCTTTGGAATTTGTCGCAAGATTTGACGAACGCACATACATCAGAAAACAGAAAAAGCCAATAGTACCCGGCCCTCAGAATCTTATGAGCAGTGGTCTTCCAGTAGTGATGACACCACAGTCAGCCGAATGAAACTGATATGTTACTTCGACAGCCTCTTCTTTATCCAAACACCTAAGAAGCAGGCCAGTAGGGTCCCTCCAATACAACAGATTATTATAGATGCAGAATTTGATAGCTCTAAGCTTGAGAGCCCGAGCTTGAATTACACTGATTTCAAGAGGAACTTCAAGTTTTTGTAGAAAATGTATGATGCCAGCATACCATTCACAAGTGGACAAATGCTCTGCAACTTGCTGACTGTCATGCTGCCCTTCTGCTGTCAAATCTGCCTGTGAATTTTTTGAGGTTTCTGCTATGAAATTAATATCCAGCAACTTACGATTTTCCTTTACTAGGAGCTTGGCCAGGCCTTGGCCTTTTACCAGCTTGGTGGGCTTTACCTCGATATTGAATTCTATCATCTTTGCTATCCATCTCACCCTTTTACCATCGATATCTGGCTGCGTCAAAACATCTTTTACAGAAGACGAGGGAACATATGCGATGACCTTCGAATGAAGAATATAAATTATAAATGACTTTAAGGATTTTATGAGCGCATAAGCTTGTTTCTCGATAGGGTCATACCTCAGTTCAGCATCCCTTAGTGTCTTGTTGAAGAAGGCCACGAGATGATCAAAGTTTTCCGCGTCTTTCTGAAGTAGGACTGCTGCCACTGTGTCATAGGAAGCAAAGGAGAAGACATAGAAAGTTTTGCTATAATCTGGGATGATCAGAATTGGAGACTCGATGATCGCTTGTTTGATATCCTGAAAAGAGTTTCTTGCACTATCTGTCCATTTTACTTCAGCCCCCTTTTTCAGCATGCAAGTTATATGTTTGACTAATTCAGCAAAGTTGGGCACAAACCTTCTGACGAAATTAATCTTACCAAGCAATGACTGAATCTCCTTCTTCGACCTTGGCAAGGACAGCTTTTGAATGGCTTCCACTCACGCTAGATCGATCATGACACCTTCGGCTGAGACAATGTGACCCAAGAGCTTACCTTTTCTTAGAGCGAACTGAGATTTCTTGGGATTCAGTGAAATCCCAAACTGTCTGCACTTTAAAAATACTTTTTTCAGATGTTTCAAATGCTCCTCATGGCTGCTGGAAAACACGGTAATATCATCAAGGTATATGAGGACAAATTTGTCCTTCTCTCCCACAAATGCTATATCCATGGCCCTTTGGAATGTGGCCCCAGCGTTCATTAATCCAAAGGGAATTTTTGAGTACATAAAAGTCCCCCAAGGAGTGGTGAACGCAGTCTTCTCCTGATCGTCCGGATGGACAGCAACCTGATTGTAACCGGAAAAGCCATTAAGAAAGAACATGACCTTTGCCCCTAAAATCCTCTATAACAAGTGTTCCATCTTAGGAAGAGGATAGTTGTCCTTTTTTGAGCATTTGTTCAAGTTTCTTAAGTCTACACACAATCTTACCTCCCCATTCTTCTTCTTCACGATCACCAGGTTGGCAATCCACTTGGAATATCTCAAGGGAACTATGATCTTGGCATCAAGGAGTTTCTTAATTTCTCTCTCAATCACTGGCAGCAAGAGAGGACTGATGGG
>JZKD02S1414952.1:0-11180 GCA_000966675.3 Picea glauca
TAGGTCTTCTTACATCCGCCTTATTCTATTTTATTGAAAGGTCTTATTAATATTGACCTTTATTACATCCGAATACATTAATCTACCTATGTGCGGGTTAGGACCTTAACATGTAATCTCGTGACACAACCAAAAACTGGAGGAATTGTGCTTAAAGATCCAATCCCTCAATGAAGAAGTGGAAAAATCACTAGATCCATTGGAGCAACAAGCAAAGTTTGATGAAATTCAAAAAGTGGATAATGATCTAAATGCAGTGTTTGAAGCTCAGACAGTGGCCAAGAAAGGACTCTGAGAATTTCGACCAGTAGTCCAAACTTCTTACCTACAGATGTGTCAAGTGGACACTATAGCCAACTCAGAATGGAATTCCCTCATTTCATCCAAGCTAGATGAGCTCACCATAGGCACAACCCAGCAGTTTGTTTCTAAAACTTTAGTGCTTGCCATAAAGTGGTAGGACAAAGTTGAGAACTTCTAGGAAGTTTGGAATAAATCCCTAGAACTGGTACTTGAATTGGGCCATTCGTTTGAAGGAGATAAAGAAGAAAAAATCCAAGTTGGAAGTGGAATAAACCTGGAAGCAGAAGGCAAGGAAAAACAACAATCCAACCCAGAGACCACTAAAGAGATAAAGACTTTACTTGGGGCGAGTCAAGGATTTTGGATAGGGCCTATTAGGCCCTTCGTTTTGATGAAAATGAGTTGCATAAGTTACTTCAGAGATTTTTTTTGGTGAACATAAGTTGTGCAAGTTGTTTTAGATCCAAAAAAATGACCAAAAGAAACAACATAAAGTGGATAAAAGGGAATGTGCAATAGGAAAAAGTTAGAACAAAAAATAGTTAGAAAGACAACGCAACACCAGTTTTGGAGAAAGAGGTTGTAATTGAATCAAGAAGAAGAGAGAAATATAGGGTTCTCAACCAACAAACCAGGATCAAGTTATAGATATGGGATCAATATATGATTGGAACAAGGTCGATGGTCATTAGTTACGATTAAGCTTAGGCAGGTTGGGAAAGGTTGAGTCCAAGTCTGAGTCTAGTTCGACTTACTGTTGTTGTTATCTTAGCTAAATCCTAATATCTAGGTTAAGAACCTGACTGATAATGTAATAGAGTCATGTAATACTGTAGAGTTGAAAAGAGAAAGGGATTGATATAACCTTGTCTCGTAGTAGTGGAAAAACCCTTGATGATTATCTTTGGAATGACCAATTGTATATGTAACTCAAGTTGATCTTGTATTCTGAGAAGAGACATGTTATATGATAATACAGTGGGAGATCCAATTATTTTGAAAATATCTTATGTATTTAGCCTTCTGATTCTATTGAATATATTCTATGTTATATTTTATGTCTGGTATGCTTAAATGATTATAGCTTCCATATGAATGTTGATGCAACTTTGTTTCCCTAGTCTTAGTTAGAAAATGTTTAGAACTTCAATAAGTTTAAACTATCTTACGCAAGAAAAATATGAATCTTGATACTTTAGAGATTTGTCTGAGTATTCTCCTTACCCTTCCCTCTCCTATTCGTCTCAGTTTTTCTTCGGGTGGGACTTCTTCCCTCCCAGGAAGATGAAAATGCTAGAACACTAGAATACATCGATAACTTTTGTTGGTAACTTGAGAAGGACCCTAGTATGTTCACTTTTGCACCAAAAACTCCAAGGCTTTCAACTTCTTTGTATTACAACATTCTTTACAGGATGAGGCACCATTTTGGAAATGATGTTACCAAGTGGTTTCATAGGCGAATCCTTCATGGTTTTGAAAACCACCAAGATGGGGGATGCACTCCCTCCTTTGATTGACACGCGACATTCACAAAACCACTTTATATCACTATGGACCCACCCCTCTTTATTCCTTGTGCAACTTTCGAGGGGGATATGGTAAATTATGACCATTGATCTCCTTTTAAACAATCCAGAAACCATATTTTTCTTTGACACTTGGTTTTGGATTGATCATACAATATTTGAGATTAGGTTCTAGACACATGACTCAAATTGGTGTTTGGCTCAAAAATATCATGGCTTGAGAAAAATTTAAATGGAAAGAATAAACTCTAGAGACTCAAATCCAATAGAACCAAGTCATTATATGATTAAGGAAATAATAGATTTGAACTTAGCTTTGAAATGGGAATTATAGTTATAAAAATAATTATAACAAGGCTAAAAACCAATATGTGAATGATGGGAATAAATTGCAATGACTCAGTTATTTAATTAGGAAGGTAGGTTTAACTAGTAAAAAATTTATAATGTGAAATAAAAACAAGGATAACATAAAATATTTATTTTATCAGAAGTTTTGAGATGATGGGAATTTTGTGGGTTTCACACAAGTATTGGAAAAACATTTGATTTTTTTTTTCTATGTTACAACATTAGGCTTCATCCAAGGATTGTGTCTCCCTACGAGGCACTAAATAACTATATACCAGCTTCATACATCCCTTTGCAATATGAAAATTAACTTCTATTAGTCTCTGAAACCTGTGAATTCTTGTATCCTTTTCACTCTTTGATATTTGTGCATGATCCTCACGAACTATGAAATTTTTTCTCTTCTCTGATAACCATCTTTGTAACTAAACCACAAACTGAAAAAGGAATTGTTATGCAATATGAAATCAAACTACTCTACTATAAACTGAATTCAAACTTAAAACTAAATGCTTGAACCACAATCTTATTCAATCACACCCTACTCTAACCAACTGAAATCAACTTGGTCATGTATAAGCAAACTTCCAGTGATACTAAGTAAGCATCTTCATGATGGAATGAACCTCTTGTTTGCAATTGTTTGAGAAAGCATAAAAGAAATATAATATATTCAATAAAAATTTCATTGAAAACTTATACTTATAGTCACAAAATGATAGTGTGTTGTAATCTGCAACATTTGGGACTTTTGAAAAAGCAGACTCCATCCAACTACTATTGGATCTTTAAGATCATGAAAAATTTCCTCCCAATTCAAAAAACATAACTTCTCTTGTTTGAACTTCGTATCATTGATAAAATTGTTATAACAATGATCCTCTTATTCTCCTTGAAACAACTCTTCAATATCATAGGCTTCATAATATTCAATGGCAACAAAATCTTCTTGAATCTGTTGACATTCTTCTTAGGAATATTTTTTTTATAAGAACTCAAGTTGAAAGGATTGTCATATAAATCAAAGTTTAGAAACATACTTTTTGAAAATTATGTAGGTGCTTGAATCTTTTCATCAATTTCAAGAGAAAGAAAATCAACATGCTCAACAAAATCTTGATTTTGATTAATAGGTGAATAATAAATAATGATATATTCTTTATAATTTTCATGAATATGTCCATGACTGACATCTTATTCAAACCAAAATTCAAAATATTATTTCTCCTCCTCACTACTACAAGAACATTTTTTTGTATGCTCTAGAACTAACTCAAACTCTCCATTGCAGTAGTGTTCTAAAAGAAGTTCATCTCTAAAAAATATTATACAATGATAATGAAAAAATGCATGAAATTATCTTAGAGAAGAAATACTACCAGGAAGTATAGTTTTGTACCATTGTCAACCATCTCCTTCTAGAGAGATCATGACCATTTTCATGAGAACATCTTCATGAAAAATTCCTAGTTGAAGCATGTATTCATGAAAATCTATCTGTTTTTCTGTTGGACTTTGATCATAATATTCTCTTAATATAAGGAGGTTTTATCCCCATTCTTTTTCACTGGTCTTAACATTAGGAAAACCAGGTACACACAAAAAATTAAAAGGATCATACCTTGCAACTATCTTAGCAACAATTGAACTTGACATTGAAACCCATTGGAGTCACCAATGAAGTCACAATGGATTTTCCAGGTGAATAATCACACAACCTATGTATAATCCTTATTCACCTTCAAGAACTAGATATAATATTCATAAACCCCAGGGAAAATATCTCAAACCTTTGTCCTCGACAATGATGCCAAAAATAATGTTGTAACTTGAGATTGTTCCTGTTTGCTTAGGAATAATGCCAAGACATATTGAAACCTACTTTAGGCCACAAGATGGCTCTTGGATGAGAGGGGGATCCATAAAAGAAAAAAATAAATTCACTTCATACTATCACAAGACATCAGTATACATCATTCGTCTGAAGATGACATATTTAAATGATAAGAAATATAAACAAAGTAATCGGGGTTTCAAGATTAAATGGTAGCTGACTGGAGTAAAAGACTGCAAATATCATGAGTTCATAGGCCTTTCTATTGGGCATGGAGTCTTATTTTCTTGAGCATATAATTTGTAAATGGTAGGTGGAGGAATAGTAAGAAGACATTTAAATCTCAAACATAATAGAGGGAAACAACAATCTCTATCAATCTGAGATGAAGAAAGTGAGTTGGGCATAAATATTATGGATCCAACATACAAAATGAACATTTGAATATGGAAATTTTTAAAGAATGAATCCAGACATGAAACATTTAAAATATAACTTTGATTACAATTTTTGAATGTAAAGGGAATACCATAAATCTTTTAACTATTTCAGAAATACACTCATGGACAATGTATGTGGTACCAAATTGTCATGTTGTAAATAAAATGACATTGGAATCAAGAGTAGGCTTGAGAGAAGTTGAATACAATAAACAAAGGGAAAATAGAGATCAGAAACAATGAAGTATGAATCCTCAAAAATATCTATGACTCAGAGATTTACAAAAGAATGCCCCCTCGAGCTCCTTCTCCAAGAGAAACATAATCCTTTTGCTGGAAAAAATTCCCTAATCTACCAACCCCTCCCTAAAAATGAATTCCTCGATGCCCCTTTATTCTTTTCCCATGATAAAGTAATGTCTTGGAATGTGGAGTTATGTTTTTGAATGATTATCTTTTTCCTCCAAATATGGAACAAATTTGTTAAAAATCCCCATACTTGAGGATTGCTCCATACTTGAGCCAATTTGTTGTCCATTCTATTTTTTGTTAGGTGTGATTCTTATTTGTTGGTTCTAATAGGTTTCCAATTTTCTATGAGTTTGATCCTCTTCCTATTTCTAATGCTGACTTGGACAATTTAACAAAGGAAACACTTTGATTTGTCAAGAAGTCAAGCCCTACACCACCAATGGTTATACCAATTTTGGCCTTGAACGAAAAGCATGTACAATAGCTTGGTGATATTTATAAAGTATACTCCCATCAATATGGAAAAAATCAAGTCCTTTCAAATGTGTGCTAAAATAAAAAGGCTTGAAATCAATAATAATGCTATAATTGCTTAATTATGATTGTATTCTTGTTGTCAAACATATTTGGAAGATGCTGGTATTTGATAGATCTCATTTTCCAGTCCCTATAATTATAGTTCTATGAATTCATAACAATAAGTGGTAAGAGAATATTCCCAAGAAATCATAATATAGAATACAAATAAGAAAACGTTGAATAAAAATATCTAATGGCTTCAATGTTTTATAGAAAACACCTTCTACAAAATATTTAAAAGAAAAATGAAAGCCTTTCTTATATAATTTGAGCATTTGGTTGAACAACAAGAACAACACAATTCCATGTTCCATCAATCAAATAAGCTCTCTCAATATCATAAACTTGATTCTTTGGCGTAACATGCCAATGACCACAACTTCCAGTAGCAATCACATGAAAACATGTTATTTCCTACTTTGACTATGATTGATAACTTTCTCTCCAAGGCCCCATTGTTATTGAAAAAATTGATCCATATTTGATGAGGAATGAAAATACATGGATCATTCATGGAATTTCAAGTAAAAACATCCCAAATATCATATTTACTATAGCATTAGAGTTGTGCACATATATTTTCCATATCTACCTTCTCAATTGTAGAAGTAAAAGAATCAATCTATGGACAAGCATCAAGATCAAGCCACCTCTAATAAAAATATGTTCCTTTTAAACTTCTTCCAACTGTCAAAATTCCTTTCCTTGCCCAACAACAAAAAATCATTCTAAGTATAGACTTTGACTCTAAGGCATTCACCTTCTTTGTATTACAAAATTCTTTGTAGGACAAGGCATCATTTTGGAAATGACGTTACCAAGTGTTTTCATGGGGGGATCCTTAGTGGTTTTGAAAACCACTGAGAGGGTGGTCGCACTCCCTCCTTTGATTAGCACATGGAATTCAAAAAACCACTTTATATCACCATGAACCCTCCCTCTTTATTCCTTGTGCAACTTTCGAGGGGGGGGGGCATAGTAAATTATGACCATTGATCTCCTTTTAAACAATATGGAAACCATATTTCTCTTTGGCGCTTAGTTTTTTCTTGATCATATGATATTTGAGATTAAGTGCTAGACACATGACTTGAATTGATGTTTGGCTCAAAAATACCATGGCTCGAGAAAACTTTAAATGGAAAGAGTAATTTTTAGAGACTTGAAGCCAAAAGAACCAAGTCATTCTACAATTGAGGAAATAATAGATTTTAACTTAGCTTTGACATGGGAATTATAATTATAAAAATAATTATAAAAAGGCTAAAAACCAAGATGCGAATGATGGGAATAAATTGCAATGACTCAGTGTTATGATTAGGAAGGTAGGTTTTACTCGTAAAAACTTTATAATGCGAAAAAAAGGATAATGAAAAATATTTATTGTATCAAAGTTTTGAGGTGATGTAAAATTTGCATATTTTACATAAGTATTGGAAAAAATGTTGACAATTTTTTCTATGTTACAACACTCAACTCCTTAATTTTCTTCTCTGCCTGATTTCTATAAGAGCCTTGAACTCTTTAATTGTGTCAAAGACTTCAGATTTCTTCTCGAGGAAAAATTCCATGTATTCCTCAAGAATTAATCTATAAACAATACATGTTACATAGATTTACCTAGTGATGGAATCGTCACAGGTCCAAACACATCATTGTGCACCAACTATAAAATCCCCCCTTCCCTCATAGAACTAGAGGAGAATCTTACCCAATTCTTCTTCCCATACACACAATGTTCATAGAAATCAATATTGAGAGATAAATTAAACATACCTTCAACCATACCTTTACCATGTAGTAATCGAAGCCCCTTCTCTCCTATATGCCCCATTATTTGATGCCACAACATAGTCTTTTCTCTAGAGACTATAGTATTTTTTCCTTCTTTAGCTCCAATCTCAAGAACAACGAAATTCTTGCACCTATCACTAATAGTGCTTCTCAACAAATTATACAAAGTTACAATCCAAAATCCCCTCAACAACACCATTTCTCCTCGAACCATCCTACAGGTTTCCTTTTCAAACACTATTTTTACACATGCATTATCCATCTTTCTTGCAAAAATAAAATTTCTGGCCAATTTTGGGATGTGCAGAACACTAGGTAGTTTTCTAATTCTACCATCCATGAGCTTCAATTTGATTTTTCCTCATCCTACGATTTTATCTGTCAAGTCATCTCCTAGAAAAACAACACCCTCATCACACCTTTCATATTCACAAAACCACTCCCTGTGAAGTCATATGAAAGGATGCACCTGAGTCGACCAAACATGCCTCATGATCTACATGTGTTCTTGAAGAATCCAAGTAAACATCCCATACTTCATCTACAAAGTTTTTTTCTTCTCTAGAAGGGGAATCATCTGATCCCTTCCCTCTCTTAACACTTTTGGATCTACATTGTTTCTTGTAATGCCCTTTGTTTCCTCATCTCCAACATACCCTTGCGATTTTTTCTATATATTTATATCTTCCTCTAGATTTAGATCTCCCACTTGAGGAATTATTTTTATTTCTTTCTTGGAAGCATCCTCTTACAAATAAGGCATCTTTTCTATGGATTTCCATGTTTTTCTACCTCATCTCTTTTGACAACAAATATGAGACCACATCATCGAAACTTAAAATAGTTGCATTACTACCTATGTCCACAACCAGACTATCCCATGAGTCTGGTAAATAGCACAATAAATTAATAAACTTATCTTCATCCGAAATATTAATATCAACATAAAATAACCGACTTACCACAATATTGAAGATGTTTAAATGCTTTGTCATTGAGTCTCCATCCTTCATCCTTGGGTTGTACAACTTATTCCACGAGAAAATGTTTTTAGTAGGGACTTAGACTGATACAAAGTCGTTAAATTATTCCATAATTCCTTGGTTGTAGCTTCCCCTAACACATTTAATAATATTGAATATGAGAGATGCAACCAAATTATGCTCTTTTCCTTCCGATCCAACGGTTTCCAGTCTTTTTTTGATATTCCTGTAGGTGTAGTGCCTGGATCTAGAGTGATGCATTGATCTTTATCTACTGAAATATCTTCCATCTTGAGCTTCCACAACTCAAAGCTTTTCCCATTAAATTTCTTGATCTTTATTTTTTAACTACTCGTCATTTATTTTCACCACAAGAATCGATACTGTAGAGATCCCACTATTACAAGGTTTATTACAAACCCAAACCAAATCCTTATCCATAAAGGAATCCCCTTGAAGCTAATAATAAATCTGATACCAAATATAAGTTTTAAACCTTTTGCATTAATGTAATGCACACACACATTCTTAACTCAGAAAAGAAAACAATTGCAATCACATATATACAAAATAATTTACCTTGGAAACCCAACTAGGAAAACCAAAAACCTATTTTAGAGTCGCACCTCTAATTCTATTCATCGTCCATTATTTGTTTACAATACAATATATAGGATCCTGCGACCTCCAAAAAACCCCTAATCCATTGAACCAGATTATATTACAACCTTAATTCCTTAAATAAAATTAAAAAAAACATGGGATAAAACACCATGCGCCACTAAATCACCAAAGGTTAAAGACCACCAAAAAAATTGGAAAATAAACCCTCCCAAAAAAATTCAGGGATCTTCCCCTGAAACCCCTAATAAGGGGACTCACAATCATGCAAAGAATATAACACATACCCAACAATGTTGATGCATTCCTCTGGGAATACATTGACATGAAGGGAATCCATCCTGATCTTTGTACTCATCATATATATATCGAGGAAAATTTCCAACATGTCCATTAACCTCAATGTTGAATGAACCCTACAATGTGAGAGATATTGAAGGAGGAATTAAAAAATTGTTCAACATAAAATTCATATATCNTAGAGACTATAGTATTTTTTCCTTCTTTAGCTCCAATCTCAAGAACAACGAAATTCTTGCACCTATCACTAATAGTGCTTCTCAACAAATTATACAAAGTTACAATCCAAAATCCTCTCAACAACACCATTTCTCCTCGAACCATCCTACAGGTTTCCTTTTCAAACACTATTTTTACACATGCATTATCCATCTTTCTTGCAAAAATAAAATTCCTGGCCAATTTTGGGATGTGCAGAACACTAGGTAGTTTTCTAATCCTACCATCCATGAGCTTCAATTTGATTTTTCCTCATCCTACGATTTTATCTGTCAAGTCATCTCCTAGAAAAACATCACCCCCATCACACCTTTCATATTCACAAAACCACTCCCTGTGATAAGTCATATGAAAGGATGCACCTGAGTCGACCAAACATGCCTCATGATCTACATGTGTTCTTGAAGAATCCAAGTAAACATCCCATACTTCATCTACAAAGTTTTTTTCTTCTGTAGAAGGGGAATCATATGATCCCTTCCCTCTCTTAACACTTTTGGATCTACATTGTTTCTTGTAATGCCCTTTGTTTCCACATCTCCAACATACCTTTGCGATTTTTTCTATATATTTAGATCTTCCTCTAGATTTAGATCTCCCACTTGAGGAATTATTTTTATTTCTTTCTTGGAAGCATCCTCTTACAAATAAGGCATCTTTTCTATGGATTTCCATGTTTTTCTACCTCATCTCTTTTGACAACAAATATGAGACCACATCATCGAAACTTAAAATAGTTGCATTACTACCTATGTCCACAACCAGACTATCCCATGAGTCTGGTAAATAGCACAATAAATTAATAAACTTATCTTCATCCGAAATATTAATATCAACATAAAATAACCGACTTACCACAATATTGAAGATGTTTAAATGCTTTGTCATTGAGTCTCCATCCTTCATCCTTGGGTTGTACAACTTATTCCACGAGAAAATGTTTTTAGTAGGGACTTAGACTGATACAAAGTCGTTAAATTATTCCATAATTCCTTGGTTGTAGCTTCCCCTAACACATTTAATAATATTGAATATGAGAGATGCAACCAAATTATGCTCTTTTCCTTCCGATCCAACGGTTTCCAGTCTTTTTTTGATATTCCTGTAGGTGTAGTGCCTGGATCTAGAGTGATGCATTGATCTTTATCTACTGAAATATCTTCCATCTTGAGCTTCCACAACTCAAAGCTTTTCCCATTAAATTTCTTGATCTTTATTTTTTAACTACTCGTCATTTATTTTCACCACAAGAATCGATACTGTAGAGATCCCACTATTACAAGGTTTATTACAAACCCAAACCAAATCCTTATCCATAAAGGAATCCCCTTGAAGCTAATAATAAATCTGATACCAAATATAAGTTTTAAACCTTTTGCATTAATGTAATGCACACACACATTCTTAACTCAGAAAAGAAAACAATTGCAATCACATATATACAAAATAATTTACCTTGGAAACCCAACTAGGAAAACCAAAAACCTATTTTAGAGTCGCACCTCTAATTCTATTCATCGTCCATTATTTGTTTACAATACAATATATAGGATCCTGCGACCTCCAAAAAACCCCTAATCCATTGAACCAGATTATATTACAACCTTAATTCCTTAAATAAAATTAAAAAAAACATGGGATAAAACACCATGCGCCACTAAATCACCAAAGGTTAAAGACCACCAAAAAAATTGGAAAATAAACCCTCCCAAAAAAATTCAGGGATCTTCCCCTGAAACCCCTAATAAGGGGACTCACAATCATGCAAAGAATATAACACATACCCAACAATGTTGATGCATTCCTCTGGGAATACATTGACATGAAGGGAATCCATCCTGATCTTTGTACTCATCATATATATATCGAGGAAAATTTCCAACATGTCCATTAACCTCAATGTTGAATGAACCCTACAATGTGAGAGATATTGAAGGAGGAATTAAAAAATTGTTCAACATAAAATTCATATATC
>JZKD02S1414963.1:0-11180 GCA_000966675.3 Picea glauca
ATTAATCTATCCAATGTACAACCTCATTAAGCACAGGGACCACCATTAACCATAGTGGACTATAATCAAGAATGGTTGATCATCGTTGAACATGGTTGATATAGTAACCCATTGAACCATGGCCTCCTAGCCCATATTGACTTATGTCAACCAAAGTTGGCTATTAATTAACTTAGTAACTTATCAAAACTAGTCCCCTACTTCTGACCCATGAACTAACAGATTAACAACCTCAAGCACTAAGCCTACAATCCACTAATCTCATTAGATCAATGACCCTTCAACATCATGATTTTTTATCAACCAACTTTGATCACCATTAGCCATCGTTGACCACTAATGACCATATTAACTATATAGATTCACCATGGGTCAAAAAATAAATTTTGTTCATCTAATAACCCCTAGCATGCTTCCCCATGAACATTGTGACCACTTATCCACTAATCAATTAAATGTGTGGCATGATAATCCCATCACCCATAAAATTCCTAACATAATAACCCAATAAATAAATCAACCCGCACCCTTATTTTCCACATGGACCATAATTATTCACAATTGACATTATTGACCATGTTGGTGGACAATAGTTGATCATGGTTGACCATCATTGACCATGGTTGATCTAGTAATCCATTGAATTTTAAACCCCTAACACATATTGACTTAAGTTTACTAATGTTGGATGTTAGAAAAATCAGTCACCTACCACGACTAGCCACCTATCCCTAACCCACAAAATATCCCATTTTCCATCTAATCAACTAAACCCTCAATCCATGAATCTTAATAATTCAATAACCCTTAACCATCATGGACCATATTAATCATTGTTGATAATCATTCACAATGGTTGACCTATTTTGACCATATTTACAATATATATCATATTCACTACATTGACCCAATAAACCACAATCTCTTTCCCATGAACATTGTGGCCACTTAACCTGATAATCCCACCACCCACAAAAATCCCAACCTAATAATGTCGTTAACCCATCAACCCTCCACATCATTGACCATATGGAATACCATTAACCATGGTTGATTGTTGACAACTCTTGACTATCGTTAATCAACTGTTAGGGCCCCTATGACCTCTTTGTCCCTAAGCATTTATATTTTTTATTTATTTCTCAAAAATTGTCTCTAAATAACTTGATGATTAGGAGATTAAATACAACGCAATAATGGTTTAGATAGTGACATAATAAACATTCAAGATAAAAAATAGGGGGTAGCATGATAAAACTCAAAAGGCCTTCATTCTCATTTATATAATTTAATCACATAGTATAGAATTTAGAAAAGGAGAGGTGATCTATAAACTTTCATGGACATTCCATTGGGAGATTTCATCACAACAAGTCTTACAAGTTTCTACACTCTTTGTTATGTGGTATTTTACTTGAGATCAATATTCAATATTCTATCTTAGCACATAAAATACCGAAATAATTTGGGATTGGAATAAAATAAGCTATAAAAAATAGCACACCATCCTCATAATGAACACACAAGATGTACCCTGGGAAACCCAATATCGTAAAACCCAACTAAAAGGTGAGGACTACGCCTTTGTCTTTTCTTCTTAGTTATGAAATGAAAATACAAAGAAAGGTGAACTCATTATGGAGTTTACATGGACACTATGGACCATTTGGCTGCTAGAGGGTCTCTTAATTCCTATATTATGCTCCAATATCCCACTCGCTTGATCTACTTAACTATGTAATAGTAAATCAATACGACAAGAATGGAACCCCTTCCTTTCCTAGTAGCCCAATATTTAACATATCTAGGGTTAGGGTTAGAGTATTTGCATGCCTCAACTCTAGAGTTGGGTTAGGATTTTGGATCCCCTAGAATCTTCTTGAAAGTTTACATGTGACTATCTCCATATGTGGAGAAGCATCCACTTGGTACCACAATGATCAACAACATAGGTTAGCTTGTGGGAGGCATAAGTTCCTCATATGAACTCTGATTACGAAGGTATTTCCATTGTTGGAAACATATTGAGGTGTACAATAGTGTTGAGAGGATGAAAGGTTTGTTTACAATGTTTTGACCCCCAAAATGGTCATTTAATGCCTCAAATTGGATTTCAAATTTTTAGGACTATAAATCACAAAAATAGGAATTACACCTAAAGTGGGCCCTGCAAGCCTTTAGCTCCAACTTTTCCATCTAGAAAGTAAAAATATAGGTGAAAAATTATACAGTTATACATTTTGTATCACACCTCCCCATTTTGGGAGGATTTTGGTCCAAAAATATTTTATTGAAGCAGGTTGTGAGGAAATTTTTCCAATATCTTCTTCATAGAGTACCATTTGGCCTTACCTAGAATTTGTCCTTTCAGTACAACCTGGTAGAGTTAATTCTGTTCCCTTCCAACTATTTTATATTTCTTGTACAAAATGATTTTTTCTACTAACTATGCTTGATATTATAGTGTTAATTCCTCTATGGTAGGGAAGACTTTTCTATAAGTTTCTTAGTTTAACATGGAAGGATCATAGAGTTTCAAATTTTCCACATTCACTATTGACTAAATGTGCATATATGGGGGTATTTTGAGCTTGCAAGAATTACCACTTGCCTTCAAAGGACCATACTAGAAACCCTTTATCTTCTTACTATGTCCTTGTATCCTTTATTTGTTCATATGAAACTAGACAATGTCTCTCACCTTGGATGTCTTCTCAATTATGTGTTGTTCACGCCAAGCCTTGTACTTTTATTGTGACTTACTTAATCTTTCATGTACTTTCAAATGGTTCTACTTGATCTTATCAATGAATTTTTCATCCCTTTTAGTGCTTCCCTTGTGGTTTCTTCCCTTTCTCCTCCTTACTTCCCATTTACAACATCTAAGTGAAAATGTGGAAAATATCCAAATTGCATTTCAAATATGGACTTACTCACGGAAGTGTGGGCTTATCAATTGTAAAAGTGATAAATATAAATCAAATTTTCATCCTAGGCCCCGCGTTAGTTTCATAAATATACGAGAGAGTTTTTTCACATCAATACCCAAAATAGAGGAATGTAAAATGTGTCTTGTAACATCAATTTCAATGATCAGAAAACCGATAAATCTTCTATTATGATTCCTATTCAAACAATAATGATTATTCCCCTAAAGCATAAAGAACTCATAAATTTCATGTAATTCAAAGAGAGAAAAAACAACTCCAAGGATTCCACCCATTCTCCAAAAAGTATCCATTTCCAACCATATGTACAAGAGTACTCTAGTGTACAAAAACTGCTAGATAAAGAGTCTAGTGTTGCAAAGAAGGTGAATTATTGGAGGATCGTCCCCTTTTTTCTATGAAAGGCAGAGTGTTTAAACCTATTTCAATAACTAAAGGAGAAACAATTTTCCTGAAATAATTCAACACTGTGACCATTGAAATACATTATTCCTACCCATGCATAGATTGGTTCTTCAAACCAATGGGGTAGGATTTTAGTAAGTCCCACAATTGATTTATTTTATTAGTTGTTGCTAGTACTAATCCATTCCATAGTTGACTGGTTCGATTGGAATTATCTAGTCGAGTAGCTAGCCTAGGCCTAACAAATTTAGAATATCTATAGCACCCAACAAATTCAATACCGTCATTCTTTTCCTTTCCTCCTATTGGTTCCAGATACTCAAATAATTAACTTCAAGATAATAAGAATTCAGTTATTTTTTCAGAGGACATGGTATCATGCTAGGCTTTCCACCACTTGAAAGTTTCAAAATTCAATATCAAGATTTGTATTCCCTTGGGATAGGAAATCTAATTGTTTAAAATTCCCTTTGAAATTAGTGATCATACAACAATACTTAATTATTCAAGGATCATGGTATCCACCATTTCTATTTTTATTGGAAATTTAAAACTCAATTTAATGAATGATTTTCCTTCCTGAAGGGTTTATCTTCCCTAACTGATATGCATTTTTCATTATGTGGGGAGGGTGGCATTCAAATTAGGGTATTTGAATGGTCCAATCTGTTATGAGGAAAATATCTCTATGGCTAGGGGTAAGCCACAAAATACATAAATGACTGCAGAAATCAACTCTATTCTCAAGTATGATATATAAACAAATATGCTAGTAGGACAAGATAAAAGGCCTACCTTGCCCAAACGTTCGTTGAAGTCCACTGTTGAGAACTTGACCCAAAGAAATATACCTGTAACTAGTCCTCAACAACCAAGAAAAGAAAGCATATGGTGATAATATATGAGGTTAGCACATTCAATATCATAATCCATTAATATACATGAAAAATACTCCCATGGAATAATAATTCAAATATTTGCATGGGAAAAGAGTATTTCTATTAATGTATGATCAACATAAGTGAAAATGTTACAGACTTTCGTGTCAGCATGGTTCAGAACCAAGAAACTAAGTTCCTTCCAGCTGGGCCTCCACCACTTCAATCCTTCACCAAAGGCAAACTCATAAAAGATAAACAATGAAGTTCTCAATCAATAAGGGAATAGATTGGGGGATGAACACTGTGTTTAGACTTAAATGACAAAGGGATTCCTACTCAATATGAAGTAAGTAATTTATCCAGAGTAACTTTGCTCTCAAAGTTGAATTCTTTCTCCTCTTTTCCATAGCTCAGAATTGGTCCATTTATATCCTTCAAATGGAACTGAAGGGCTGAGTTAGAATGTTTCTAGTATATGGAAGTCCAAGGATCATAGATCTCTTATCATGACATGGAAACCCGACACCATTTTTCATTTTTGGGCACAAATCCCGATGTATGTGGGATGGAGTGGTGTAGCCTGTGTATACGCATGATGTATAGTAGGAAAGGTGCGTACATGTGGAAAAAATGTATTTTTTAGCTCTGGGATTTGCAAAAAGGGATGGAAAGTATGCATAGGGAAATGGAAAAAGACCATATGTGCAAGATTGCATAGGGTGAGGAAAATATTTCTATAATAGATTCCCCCTAATGTGTGAGGTCAGAGGAGTATCTGGGATGGCCAAAATACATTATAAAAACCCAGAAGTGGAGTGATGGGGAATCAACTAGAAGAACTAGTTGCTCATTACATTATGCACTGACGTTGCATACATGGTTGCCAATTTGAATTACAAGGAAAATCTCTCTATAAATGGCTAGGGGTAAACCACAACATATGGAAATGGATGCATAAATCAACTCTATTCTCAAGTATGCTATATAAACAAATATGCTAGTAAGACAAGATAAAAGGCCTACCTCATCCAGACGTTCGATGAAGTCCACCGTTGAGCACTTGACCCAAAGCAATACACTTGTAACTAGTCCTTGACAACCAAGAAAAGCAAGAATATGGTGATAATATATGAGGTTATCACATTCAATAGCATAATCCATTAATATACATGACAAATACGCCCATGGAATAATAATTCAAATATTTGCAAGATATCAATTGGATGAGAAAAGAGTATTTCTATTAATGTATGATCAACAGAAGTGAAAATGTTACACACTTCTGTGTCGGCACGGTTCAAAATTGAGAAACTAAGTTCCTTCCAGCTAGGCCTCCACCACTTCAATCCTCCACCAAAGGTAATCTCATAAAAGAGAAACAACAAAGTTCTCAATCAATAAGGGAAGAGCTTGGGGGTTGAAGACTGTGTTCAGACTTAAAGGACAAAGGGATGCAGACTCAATATGAAGTAAGTAATTTATCCAAAGTACCTTTGCTCTCAAAGTTGAATTCTTTACCCTCTTTTCCATAGCTCGGAATTGGCCCATTTATAGCCTTCAAATGGCGCTGAAGGGCCGAGTTGAAAAATTTCCAGTATATGGAAGGCCAATGATCATAGATCTCTTGTTGTGACATGGAAACCCGACACCATTTTTCATTTTGGGCACAAATCCCAATGTATGTGGGTTGTAGTGGTGCAACCTGTGTATACACATGTTGTATAGTAGGCAAGGTGCGTATATGTGGAAAAAATGTATTTTTTAGCTCTGGGATTTGCAAAAAGGGATGTAAAGTTTGCATAGGGAAATGGAAAAAGGCCTTATATGGAAGATTGCATAGGGTGAGGCAAATCCTACTATAACACAATCAATAACCTTCACATGTTAATATACTTCCATTTCCATGGTTGTGACTCATATTGAAAACAAATAAATAGTTAATAAAATATGACTGAACAATGAACTTACCCGAGGAATAGTTGATGAAGATGAGAACCGCCAAGAAGCTTTGGAAGGTGAGTAGAAGTTGATATGGAGTTTGTGGTACCTCATGTTGCAACACATTCAAATAATTGATGAAGAGGAGGGTAAAAATCAACCCTAAATCTCAATTCTCCATTTCCACACTATAAAATTTCAATCCATCTCAAACATGGATCTTCAAATTTTAGGTGGGTGTGTTGTTTGATGCTTAGTAAGGCAGGGGTAGGCATCATATATGGATGAATTATGAAATTATTCCCCATAAATTATCATCTATGATTTTTCACAATCTTTTGAGTAAAAGATACCTTCAAACCACAAATTGGGGGCGAATGCCACTATAAGATCAATTTACAAGGGGGGTAAAGGGAAAAATAGCTCTCAAAAATATCCATTCTTGGAAATTGGGAGGAAATTAAAGCTTGAAATTGAATTTCAAATGGAGAAAATGGTTTTTATTTTCTCTATCCCTTTAATATGTGTGGGCTAATTGCTTTCTAGATAATTTTTAAAAATAAATCGTGGGCTAACAATAGGAAACCCCTTCTATGCGAAAGATTCACCCATTGAAAATTTCAAATCCCCTGATTTCTCCACTAAAATTGTCCTTGCTTACATGTGCACAACTTGCATTCCATGTATCCCTTTATTCTCTCATAAAAAATCTATAAGTAAGAGAACTAAAGCTAAGGGAACATAGTCCATTACAAATGTCCTTATGTTGGCGAATTTTAGTGAGGATTCCTAGTTGTGAGTTTACCATTGTTGATATCTGGGCATTCGTTTTCATAGTGTGATAAGAGATTGGGTGAGATCTCATTCAACCATTCTTTTTGTTATCACATCGTGATACAGTTCATAGATCATGCTAGTTGACAGAGGTATACTTGTGGCAAAGGAGTAGGAATTTGGGCCTTGGAGCTAGGAGTATAGAAATGAATCTTGGTATTGTTCTTGTTGTAACTCTTTTAAAATCAATATAGATCTATCTTCTTTACCCCCTGGACAAATCTCTAATATATTTATCTTTTAAGCCTATTTAACAAGTTTTTTTGTTGTTTTGGTTTACTTGGGAAATTAGATTAATACTTTCAATGCAAGTTATTTAAGTTGTTTGATGAGGAATAAGGAAGGTGTTTGTTGTTGGTTGATTGTGCAGGTTATTTAGTGAAGCATTAGATCTAGAGAGAGGTCAATAATAACTTATTGGATACATTGGACAACCATCTAGAATCATGTTTTTTCCTTCTTTCCTTCTGATTTACTTTTAACATGCATGCTAGTCTTAGGAAAGAAATATACATTATATATCTTTCTATTTGTCATGAGCCTCACCCACTCATTGAGGTTTGGATTGCTTAGATCTTAGACAATTTTCCCTATAACATAATTGGTGACTCCACAAGGGAAAGAACTTGGATTTATTTACTTAGTTCTTGGGTGTTTTTTCTTGCTTATTTTCATCCTAGAAGCTAGTTTGGACCTTGTGATGTGCACAATTTAATCTTAGATCATGCACTCTTTCCAGATTGATTTCTAGGCGATTGTTTTTTCTTTTTTGATTATTTTTCCTTGTTCTTGGAGATATTGTGCTAATTGCATGCTTCCTTTATGAAAGGCACATCCATAGACCCTAATCGATTGTTGTTGAGCATAAGATTGCAACCACCCCCATTTGGCTATTTGTTACAACATAGATAGGTGTTCCTATCCCTTGTAGGTGGAAATTTTCAGAGTTTTTTTTCGCCTCAGCATGTTTGATTGAGTTTTTAGTTGCTTGGAAAATTAAATTTTTGTTCTTTATTGACTCGTGCATCTTAAGTTTTCAATTTGATCTCATTTGAAATAAAAATGGTTCAAAAGAATCACATTGCTTTTTTAATATCACTTTAGGCATTTTTGTTTTATTTTTAGCAAAGTTGCATGTAGGAGTTGGTTTGTTTTACAAATTTGAATATTATTGAAAAATTGGTTTCATAGTTTTATTTTTGTGAGTTTGTTAAATTATTGAAAAGTTTGAAAAAAGGAACCTCTTAATCTCTTTCAATTTGTGTAGTAGTCATTGAAAGGAAAATGAAATTTTCATGTTGCATTTTTATCTTATTTCCTTTATAAATTCAATGAATTGAAAGAGTAAAAAAGACCATTGAAGTTCATTTCGTACCTTTGTAACATATGATGTCTGATGTTAGTGGATCATTTAGTGTGGGAATACCTATTCCTACTACCCCCAAAGTGTAAGGAGTCACCATTGACACCTCCATACCACTAGTTAGTGGGATAAGCATTCTCATTTTTATGCCTTAGACATTGGGTACCCCTATTTACGAAACTCAACCAATCCATACAACTATTCCACCCTTAAGTATTCCTATCATTAGCATGCCCACTATGTCCACACAATTTCCTCTGTTTGGATTCTCTTTTAGTGGGGGAATAAAACCTTGGTTTCCACATTGGTATCATAATTCCACCTTTTTTTGGTATACCCATAGGTATATTGGAAGACCCTAATGTAGATTTTCATTTGGGTTGGAACTTTCCTCATGGGATATTCCCCGCAGCTAGTGCTACCCCTATTCTTGGGGGTAGTGGGGTTGGGGGATATATGACTTCCATTGAGCTATAAGGCCCATCATTTATCCACCATAATATGTTTTCCAACACTTGGTTTCCATTCTTAGATACCTTGAACTTACCTCATTTATCCTAGTTGAAAAACAACCCCATTCAACATCACCCATCATGGAAAATTATACCAACTAAATTTCCATCATACATTTCCAAGTTTGATGGATTATATGGAGAATATCCTTCTACCCATGTCATGACGTTCCACCTATGGTGTACATCCAACTCCTTGGTGGATGATAGTGTTAGATTGTGTATTTTCTAATGCACCCAAACCGGGAGAACTACTAAGTGGTACATTTAGTTTCCATGCACTCCATTTAATTATTTTTAATCTTTATTGATTTCCTTATTGACCCATTTTCAACTTCTTATCCGTTATGAAACCATAAAATAACTCTTAACATCGTTTCTTTAGAGTATTTATACTCATATTTTTTTATCATACTCATGAATGGAGATGAAAATATCGGCTCATCAAATAAAAATTTATGGACCAATTTCTAGCAAATTGGTTTGTTAAGTCATTTTTTTCCAATATCTCCAAGGATGTCATGATGTCAGGAGCCTTAATCAAGAAAAAATTATATTACACACTAAGAAGCTAGATCTGATTTATTCTGAACTTGGAACTTTATATGAGATGACATCCATGATCCTCAGCCATCAAAATATTATCCTAAACCTAAACTAAGACCACATGTTGATGGCATGATTGGTTTCGTTTCCCATGCTTCCACTGTCCAGTTAGCAGGTTATATTTCATAGATGACCATATCTCATAATCATCCTCTGGTTGAGCCAATATCGCAAAATGTCACGATCCCTACCTAAACATCCAATGTTGACTCAATCCAATCAACAAATCCTTGGAGAAAAGAATAAGAATAAAAAAACAATTATACTCCTAGAAAAAGGACTTCCCTTGATCCTAATGCTAATGCAGGAGGCATTAGTGAGAAGAAGAAAATGAAATTTCCTTGCAATATTTGCACTACATATAATGCTACTCACAAGTGTCCTTATATGAATGAGATTCATCGATACTCAGCCCAACATGAATCCCAATAACAACCCATGTCCTAACAAATCATTTTCACTTGCATCAAAAGAAAATGGTTGCAACAAACCTTGGACCTTTCTAAGATGACACATAGGGAATACCCTCGCAAGGGGGAAATACCATGAATGCTAACATTACATGTGTGAATAGGATGTTCATATATACAAAAGAGCTCATAATTATGATAGTTATGAGAGTGGTCCCACTGATAAGGATCTGTCTTCATCCCATCTAGGTGGCTCTTTGTAGATAGAGAATCCATCTAATGATATAGTGCTTTGCACCCCAAAGGTGTCTTACAAAGGTTTATGAACAAACCAAATGCTCGAGCCACTCACAAATATAGTATTGTTGAGGATTTGTCTGAAGCAATGGGTGCTACATCTTTCCTAGAGGTCCTTTAGTGCTTCTTTGTGTAGTGTAAAGCATGATCGATCACAATTTGTGGATTTGATCCCTAAGACACTCATCTGATTGTTGTTATCACATGATTCGTACTTATGAAAATCTCTCCACAAGATCCCAATCTTTTGTAACAATTGGAAGAATCTACCATTGTCACCTAAGTAAGGACTTCCCTCATTTTAGTGATGGAATGGGTCCACCACAAGGGACGCTTCCCTAGTGACCTCAAGGGATGAAATAACAAGATTAGACAAACCTACAAGCCCCTATCTTGGTCACCTAATGGTTAGGTATAGGAGAGGAAAAAAGAGGTAACAAGGTATTTGTTTCACCTGCATGAGATATTAAACACTTGCAACATAATATAGACAAATACCAAGTTATATAATACAACAATGAGCTCTTAAGCACTAGATGATCAATAAATTCTATGGTTGTTGCAGATTAGAGTTGTAAACTAGTTGTATAACAACAATTGGTATTTTGCAACATCAACAAATAAAAACATTCAGAAATATAACAATTTAGCATGAACAGTAAGCCTTTAACAAGTACAATATTATCCAATTGCTAGAGGAGTTTCATGAGTAGCTTAAACCATTTTTCTAAATGTGTATGCAAAAAATTAAAGAAAATTTTAGCGGTTGTAGCAAACTTTTGTAACAACAACAATACATAATGATTGTTTTCTAGAATTAGGGTTAGGAAAGTTAGTAGAAAGATTGAGAGAGATATATTATTAAATTTAAAATATACTTACACCACAAGAACAACTCTAGACTAGTGTCATTATCATCTAGGGCTCATGGAGTCACACATGCATAACCTTGAAGGTTGACCTAGATGAAACAATAGAGATTAGGT
>JZKD02S1414974.1:0-10374 GCA_000966675.3 Picea glauca
GAGGCTGGGGCGTTCAAGGGGAAATCCCTAAATAGGTGACCATGCTCGTGACATTTTCTGCATTGGAAGGGTATGTGTTCGTAATCAATTGTCTGGTTCCAGTCCTCATCCTGGTATTCAAGTGTAATGGATCCCGGTAGGGCTTTTGAAATATCCATGTAGACACAAATACAGGCATATGAGGTGTATTTCCTTATCTTTGTAGCTTCTAAGGTTTTAACATATTGTCCCACCGTATTCCCTATACCCATTAAAATTTCTTCCAGCCAAAATTCCTGAGGCAAGGAGTACAGCCGTATCCAGACCGAGGCTCTTGAGAAGTCCTCTTGCTCTGGGCTGAATCTGTCAGTCCAGAACCTTAGAAAAAGGCCAGCTGAATTGTAAAAATATGGTCCGTTATCGAATATTTTGTCCTTGTCTTCTAGGCTATATAAGATAATTGTGAAAAAGCCCTTAGAGCTGAGTTAAACCTCGTAATCCCCTTTGGGGTTCCACCAGTCCTTTATCCAGCGAGTTAGGTCTTTCTCGGTGGGCCAAAGTCCCAAGAATTTACCTATTAGCGCGTGGTCCATCATGAACTGGGTATGTTCCCCCACCCTGGTCAATTTGATATGATAAAGAGGAGGTTTTTCCAGTTGTGGGATGCACTTACCTGGCAGCCATTTTTTGGACGTTTGCGAGTGGGATGAGCTGGGGTCGAGTTCCATCTCTTTGCCAAGACTTTGTTCCTGAGAGAATAACTCCTCCCTTAGATGTACCGGTGGTTCGAAGGCGGGCCTCTTAGCCTGGGTGCCAGTTCTGTCGTTAGAGGCTATGTCGTTGTACGAGGGGGGTTTCCCCCCCTCACCCGTGCTCATTGTGAATGGTGCAGAGTTCTCGTGACGCGTAGAACAACAGGGTTGCAGGGCGGGTAGCAGTGCTCTGATGTCAGAGCACTCATCAACTAGAAACAGGGCCTGACACTTCAACGCGTAGGGTTCTTCGGTGCGCTCCTGTGTCGTCTCCGAGCCGGTTTTTGGTTCCTACTCAAATGATCATCATTGTCGCATACCACAGAGAATGCAATATTAAAATTAAACTCAAATTCAATTAAAAAATGAAAACTAGAAAAGATTGTAAAATGCAGAGTTGCATAACTAGCTAGAATAGTGGTAGCTTATATTTAAGAAGAGGTGTGTCAATTATGCTCATTCGTAAGTTGCAGACTATAAATAGGCCAAGGAGACTCTTTTATGAAAATACCTAAGAGGAATAATTCATAAACATCAAAACCATAACCCTAGGAGATGAATTGACAAAAGGGTTGTGAGTCCCTAGGTGGTTAGTTGATACATCAACTTCTCCTAGGTGCAACGTTTACATACAATCTTTTTTTGGCCTTGTGATATCCTATTAGAAATATCTAAATAGGAACTGCATATAGAATCAGCTCCATGCTTTCCTTGGTAAAGCATGGGCCTCAAATGAACATGGATAAAAAAAACATTGTTTAGGGCCTCAAACATCCCCAAACGTTTAGGATCCAAAAATCCATGGAAAAATGCTAAGCGAGAGAACTATTTTGAGTAAGTGGAAGAGGTGATTCACCACCAATATCCACTTGGATTATTCCTCCCCCTTTAGGAATCAATTTTCCCCATTCTATCAAGTTCCCTCATCATACATGAGAACTTTTGATTAATCTAACTCTGGGTGAGCCACTTGCCTTGGTGGAGAAGCTACACTTCTTTGACAACCTGATAGAGTTGTATTTTCTATTGGTGGTTTCCCTTGATCTATGTGTATAGAATATGATCAATTTTGTATTTATCAATGCAATAATGTTTGATCTCTATAGGTTCCAAGTTCTTAGCCATATCCAAGGTGTCCAATAGGGGTGGAGAATATGACATGAGTTCCACATAGAAGACTGGGTGCAAGCCAAGGAATGGGGGAATACTTAATTCAAAATCATTGTCACACATGGCCTTGGTGATGGTGTAAGGTCCATAAAAAAGTGGGTGAATCTTGTGATGGATTCCTACAAGGCTTTCTACAAATGCAACCAAACTTTGTCTCCCACTTGAAACTTGTGCGAAACTCGATGTTGATCATATTGCTACTTGTAATTGGCATTTGATTTCTACAAAATATCATGGACCTAATCGCAAGTGTGTTGGATCCATTCAACAAATTTGGTTTCCTTATCAACCTTGGTTTGAGCATGGGCATATTAATATTGTGTGGATGCAACTTGCAGAGCTACATAAAGTGTGGCCAGTGGAAGAAACTCCAAGCACACCTAAAAATTGTTGTGGCTAGTAGAGCTATGAAGGGTTTTGTCATAGCTATG
This sequence comes from Picea glauca, assembly GCA_000966675.3. Lineage (NCBI taxonomy): Eukaryota > Viridiplantae > Streptophyta > Pinopsida > Pinales > Pinaceae > Picea > Picea glauca. Next base: position 2,333 of record JZKD02S1414974.1, read on the forward strand.
TTGAAAATAAGGAAGGATTTCTTCCCATGTGCATGTATGTTTTTATTTGTACATTCTCATAAGATGCATAATCATTTTGTTGACCACCTATGTTTTTCCATCAATTTGGGGGTGGAAGGCAATTGATTTTGTGAGTTTGGTGTCCACTAGTGACCACATGATGGAATGGAATGTACTCAAGAACTTGTTGTCGTGATATGAAATAATAGTTTGTGGTAGCCCAAAATGAACCCACACATGTTCAAAAAATATCTTACCAGTGGCCTCGACAGTGATATTCTTCTTCCAGGCTATCAAGATCGCCATATTAGAAAACTAATCAACAACCAAAAATACACAATCATTACCATGTTTCTTAGAAGGTAGACCAGACATGTAATCCATCGGGATGGAGTCCCAACGAGGCCTACTGTGAGTAGGCAGAGGAGTGTACAAACCCTTCCTTTTAATGGTGGTTTTGGCAATGGCACAAACAGTGCATGATATTATATACTTTCTAATATCCTTTGAAATCCATGGCTAATAAAAGTACTTTTGTAGTACAACCACAATATTTTTTACACCAAAGTGTCTTGCCACCCAATTGAAATGAGCTTCCCAAATCAACTTCATATTTTTGCTTGAAGGAAAACAGAGATGGCCCAAATGACATAACAACCAATCCTAGAGATCAAAATATGCAATTGGTGTTCCTCTTCCTAGTGTTTGATATGTGGCACCAAATTCAAGATCACTATGATATATTTGGGACCACCTAGAGGTCTTATGGCCACAAGAGTTGAGAAATGTGGTTAGTGTTGCAACTGGAGGTTGAATGAGGCAGTCAATGACTCGGTTGGTGCTACCCTTATTGTATTTAATGTTCAGGTGGAACTATTGTAGATAGGTGGACCACTTTTGGTGGTGTTCATTTTGTAAATTTCCCTGCATTTGCACGAACTAGAGGGTTTGTGATTAGTGTGGATGATGGTCTCCTTATCAAGAATGTAATGCTTCCATTGGTGGAAGGCTTGTACAATGAAGTACATATCCTTAACATAGGTGGGTTACTTGAAAAAGACATTGAGTAAGAGTGTCTCATTGTGGTAGAGGCCATGTTGAGTGAGGACTACACCAACCACATGGTCCTAAGCATCTATCTCAATATCAAAGCGTTGTTGTAGATATGGCAGTTGAGTATAAGAACTGAACATAAGAAATGTTGCATATCCTCAAACGATTTTTATTGTTACTTGGACCTAGATCCACCCTTGGTTATATGGTTGAGGGGCCAAGAAACATGAGAGAACCCCGACGTAAAACTATGATAGTAGTTGAAAAGTCCCAAGAAACTATAGAGATGAATTATATTTATTGGGGTCGACCAGTCATAAATGACTTGGATCTTGGCTGGATCCACATGCACACCATGTTCATCCATGATGTATCTGTAACAGAATCAACCCCTAAGTACCTTTTAGAGGATGGGGTATTAAATTTTCTCTTCTTCTATCAACCTTAAATCTTCTTAATCACAACGCCATCCTCTTTTTCTCGTAAAGAGATTTACAATGATGGGAATTTCACTCTGGATTGAGCTCTAGAATGAAAGGTATGATCTTCTGAAGTTCTTGAGTTTACAAAGGAAATATCGCTCTTACTGCCACATGGCATCTATGTGTTGTTTCATTGACTTTTCCAATTGATGTGGCAACACCCTGGTCCTATCGTGGCACTAACCTAATATTCCATGCTGGATATTCAGTCCACAAAGGCCTACAACCATCGTCTCTATAAAATTTCTCCAACACCCTCTCATGGGTGGTGGATTCACAGACTCATGGACTCATAATTTTGTAGCTCCCTTTCATCAGTTCGCCCAAGAAGTCTTGTTACTTAGCCATTTTTCATATTCACAGACTCGTAGGCTCATGGATGCAAAATTATTTAAGCATCCTTTCATAGGTCCACCTAAAAGGTCTCAACACTTAGATTATTTTTCCATCTCTGCAGAATCAAGGACTCACAAACTCGTAGACTCACAAATTTTTAATTCTTCCATTCCTAAGTTCATCTGAAGAGTCTCAACACTTAACGAATTTTCCATCTACACAGACTCGTGGACTTGTGGACGTAAAATTGTGTACCTCCTCTTATTAAGTCCATCTAAAAAGCCTTAAAACTTAGTCATTTTTCCATCTATGTGGGGTCATAGACTCACAGATTCATAGTCTTACGAATGCATAATTCTTCCCTTCATAAGTTCGTCTGAAGAGTCTCAACACTTAGCCACTTTTCCATCTATGTGGGCTCGTGGACTCGCGGACGTACAGTTCAATACCTCCTCTTCTTCAGTTTGTTTGAAATCCTTAACACTTAGTCATTTTTCCATCTATGTGGACTCATCGACTCGCGGAATCACGAATGCATAATCCTTCCCTTCATAATTCTATCCGAATAATCCCAACACTTAACCATCTTCATCTTCGTGGACTCGTGAATGCATAATTATATAAGCATCCTTTCATAGGTCCATCCAAGAAGTGTTGACACTTACATTATTTTTTGAGTTTGTCGGGTTCACGGGCTAGCAGACTTGCAGACCCATTCAACTCACCTTTCCAATTCTTAAACTTAACATGGACCCACCCCTTAATACCTCGACCAATTACCGACCTCCATGTGGCTTCCTGGTGTAGACCCACTCGGCCCTCAGGTCGAGGATCCGCTTATAGGATCGTTCTTATTTTCTCTTTGAGACGGATCGGCTCTTTCAATTCCCTACTTGAATCTTCTTTCTTTTGATCCACAGGTCCTTTTGGAATCTTCCTTGGTGCGAACGGCACTAGGTGCAAGCTCCCCCTTCTTTGTGTGACCACCGACTATGACCAAGGCCTAAACTGAGAGGCGCTTGTCACAACTCGCCACTCGCGAGTTCATGAGTCGAGACTTTCAACTCTTCCTTCCCAAGCTCACGATAACCGAAATGTCGATACGGGTATATCTCCTTGCTGTCAGCGCCCTACACGCATGACCTCCATCTAGGCTTCCCACTAGCGCTTCTTTCCTTTCACCACTTCGCAAGTCGAAAGGTTGGACTTGAGTTCCCTTATCTTATGAACCTCCGAGACACGAAAATTCAATGGGGTGTTGACTCCCTTCAATGCACAACGTGTGTCCACCTGTCTATTCCACCGGCCCACCTTGTGATTCTGCCATGTGTTCCTTACACTCCACTTCGCACTTCGCCACTTCGCTCCATGAAGTACTGTCTCCTTTGTATCACGACACCCGAAGCACCGAGATCCCAAACTCCTCGATGTACCTAAGCGTCGAACTGTCGAATTTTGACACGTCGTCTACGCGGTCCCACAACGAAACTTCTTGCCCTTTCGGGACTTCACCTTTTGCAACCTAGACTACCAAATATTTGGGCTCTCACCTCGCAAAACTCTGAGTTCACAAGATCTCTATATCTCTTCCACCTTTCCTCCCCAGATAGATGGCTCTGATCCACTTGCCACTTCGCTACTTGCCTTTCGCCAGCGATCCAACGGCCCTGTCTGACTTGGATCCTACGGCCCTAATTTCTTCTGAGCTTACGCTTGAGGAAAGCTCGTTGTAACATACCTGCTTCTCTACAATATCTGACGGCTCTTGTGACTTCGATAATTCTTCCCAAAGAATTTCGACCGTCCATTTCTTCTTGGACAATTCCTGCGAATTTAACCAAATATTTCTCTGTGGAACTTACCTGCCTGCAACACAAACTTGCTACGCCTCCTTTCAACGCCTCAAGGCACCAACCTTCTGTGTTTTTCTTCGACAATTACGAAGACCCTATACTTCCTGAGCTCTCTCCAACTCTGAGTCTTAAAGAATATTCCCGCACGCGCTCTTTGCGGCGTATTCTTCAATTACTTCAAAGAATTGAAGTCCTTCAACTCTGCGCACTCCCTGCAGTAGTAGTCCTTCAACAACTTCTCAGGTTCACAAACACTAAGACTTTACTCGGCCTGTGCACACCTTTCATGGCTCTTGTGCTCAACTTGCACTTCTGCGAGAATGAGAACAGTTGTTATCCCTCCTAATATTTCAGAGATGAACTCTGACTTCTGTCAATGCACTCCTTGCGGACAAACTTCACTGCACTCCTTGCGGACAAACTTCACTGCACTCCTTGCAGGAATTTTACTCACTGAGGCAGAGAAACAATTGAAACTCATTCCTTACTCTCTCTCAAAATTCAAACACAAAGCATGAAATCATATACATAGCATATAAAGCAAATGTATAACAGAAGTAAACATCCATGAGCATAACATTCAACATACATACACAGAGAACAAATATGACACCATGAATTTGAATCGAAGCTCTTTCTATTAATTCAAATCTCTATACATGGGTGTTTTCAACTACAACTCTCTTCTCTCTTCTCTATGCTCTATGCTCTATCTTGGCAATCATCTTACAACTATACAATGAGGGTTTCTATATCCCGTTTCCCTCTTGCGCTCTAAAACTGTCTAATCTAGAATTAAATTCTATCTACCTACATTCATTACACATAAAGGCTCCTATCTACTATGGATGAGAGCGGATCGCTCAAGGTCCTTTTACAATAATACAAGCATGCCTCCACTTAATGACTTCATTAATATTTCAAAACATTTTCAAAAAATGTGCTCGGTGCTTTTCCAGTTGTCTCTTATCTTCGCACTATCTTGATGTTGGCTATGCTTGCACACCTTGCGATGCTCCTGCATCATACTCCCTCACTTGAAAATTTTCATGGGCTCCTTTCCATGAGCTCGCGCACGGTCTGTCCATGCTTCTAGATTTTTGCTTCGATCTCCCAGCTGGCATATTCAACTGGATGGCCCTTCCACTTGACCAAGTATTCAAATTATTTCTTTCATCTGGTCCTCTTACCAACTCTTTTGTCCAGTATGTGCTACATCTGCGGATTTTCTGCAACTGGCATTTGTTTTGTCCACTACTATGTTAGCGAACTCTTCCAGTAGTTCCTAAACCTATTCTGGTAAATCATCTACCCTTGTGCTGGTTAAAACAATATTTGGCTTATTGACCACAATGAATTGTGGTTCCTCCTTCTTCTTAACCTCTATAAGAAGTTCCTTCCCACTCATGAGAAGTACAGTGTTGCTCACCTCCGGTTTTATTTCTTTATCTTTGATTGGCAACAGCATGTGAGTTCTCCCATTTTTCTCTAGGGTGTATGTGTTCATTCTCCCATCATGAATCACATTCCTGTCATATTTCCATGATCTACCTAGCAATAGATGACAAAAATCCATAGGAATAACATCACAGAGTATTTCATCTTTATACCCTCCTATTTTAAACTCAACTAAACTTTTCTTAGTGAAATTTACCTGATGTCCTTTTTGCAACCACGAAACTTTGTATGGGCTTGGATGATCAATCATCTCCAGCTCTCGTTTTTCTACCATCTCCATTGAAACAAGATTGTCTGTGCTACCACTGTCCACAACGGCCTTGCATACCCTGTCCTTGGTCTTGCAGGCAGTCCGAAAAAGTCTATTCCTTTAGACCTAACTCTCCACTTCCTTATCTAGAGTCAAAAGAACTTTTCGCATCATCAACGATCTTCCCCTTTAGCATCCTCTGCCTTAACATTTCGCCTCTATGCTTCAACAATGTGAGTCTCTCCTTCCTCTTTCTTCTTATCTGGACATTCATAAGACTTGTGTCTGAACTTAACACACGCGAAGCATTTTATCACTCCACCTCTTCCTCTTCCTCTACTTCTAGTACAAGGAAAAATGTTGTTATCATCATATGCTCCTCTCTTATCAGCATACTGCCTTCCCTGTCCAGCATATTTCCCTTTCTATGAGCTTCCACCTCTCTCAATCTGAGGTTTCTTCCATTCTTCCTTAGGCTTTTGATTTCTACCTTGGACGACAGATTTACCTCTGGCTTGACTTCTGCCTCGGCCTCTTTGACCTTGTTTTCGACTCAACTTCTCTTCCACCTTTAGAGCCATTTGATAAGCGTCTTCCATCGTTCAGATGGTCATCATGCTCATCTCATCCTGAATTTTGTATCTCAGTCCATTCATATACCTGGAAACATTTTCATCATTACTTTCATGATGACCTACTCTGATGTTCAACCTATAGAACTCTTCAGTATATTCCTTCACTGACATCAGCTTCTGTCTCAAATTTTTCATTCTTCGAAACATAGTAATCTAGTAATCCCTGGGAATGAATTTCGCCTTCATCTTTGCGATCATCCTATCCCAACTCTTGATTTTCTACTTACCTTGGCATCATCTGTCAGCTTGCAGTTCATCCCACCATAATGTTGCATGTCCTTTAAGTCTTGTGACAACATCTTTGGCCTTATTGTCTTCTTCAACATCTTCATAGTCAAAATATGTGTCTAGAGCTCTAATCCAATCTAGAAGCTCTTCAACATCCAAGTTTCCCTCATAAACTGGAATGTCCATTTTGACTCTTGCACTCATTCTTGCAACAACTCTAATCAAGCGTTCATTTGTTGCATCTTCTGTTGCAATTTCTTCTTCTTCATGTCCAGCGTCATCTTCACTTTCAGACTCACTAACATATCCAATGTCAGTTGTGCACCTTTGTTTTATTTCCACATCCACGAGTCTGGCACGAATGTCATGTAGATCTCATTCCACTTCTGGATTCTGCACCTGCCTGCCCCTTCCTTCTGGAATTTCCCTTTCCTCTGGAAGATATAGTGTTTTCCTGTCTCTTCTCCTCAGCAGCATGGTTGAAATTCCTTCTCGCTTTTCCTGCCTGAAATATACAAACAAGAACCAGGATCTAATACCAGATGGTGCAGACCCACTTGGCCCTTAGGTCAAGGATCTGCTTATAGGATCATTCTTCTTTTCCCTTTGAGATAGATCAACTCTTTCAATTCCCTTCTTGAATCTTCTTTCTTTTGATCCATTGGTCCTTTCAGAATCTTCCTTGGCGCGAACGACACTAGGTGCATGCTCCCCCTTCTCCGCGTGACCACCATCTATGACCAAGGACTAAACTGAGAGGCACTTGTCACAACTCACCACTCGTGAGTTCGTGAGTCGAGAGTCTCGACTGTTCCTTCCCAAGCTCATGATAATTGAAATGTCAATATGGGTATAGCTCCCTGCTGTCAGCGCCCTCCGCGCGTGACTGTCGGATAGGCTTCCCACTAGTGCTTCTCACCTTTCGCCACTTCACAAGTCGAAAGGTTGGAATTTCGTCCCCTTATCTTACGAACCCCCGAGACACAAAAAGTCAACGGGGTGTTGACTCCCTTCAATGAACAACGCGTGTCCGCCTGTCTATTCCACAGGCCCACCTTGCGATTCTACCACATGTTCCTTATCCTCCACTTCGCACTTCACCACTTCACTCCACGAAGTACTGTCTCCTTTGTATCACGACACCCGAAGTGTCGAGATCCCAAACTCCTCGATGTACCTAAGCATCGAACTGCCAAATTTTTACACCTCGTCTATGTGGTCCCACAACGAAACTTCTCGCCCTTTTGGGACTTCGTCTTTCGCAACCTAGAGTACCCAACCTTTGGGCTATTACCTCACAAACCTCCAATTTTGTGAGATCTCTAGATCTCTACCACCTGTCCTCCTTGAATGGATGGCTCTGATCCACTCGCCACTTCGCTACTCGCCTTTTACGAGCGATCCAATGGCCCTCGCTGACTTGGATCCTACGACCCTGATTTCTTTTGAGCTTACGCTTGAGGAAAACTCGTCGTAACTGTCGGTCACTATAATTGCTTAATTAATTTCAAACAACCAAGTGAAACATAAATTATCAACCCAGGGAAGTATTTTGTTTCAAAGATAGCTGCGCACTATATATGCTCAATTCCAAAAGCACTTAGTGTTGTAGTAAAGAAATCATCCTATCTCAACTTGTTGAAATGAACTGAAGCTCTGAATTGTATCACAGGAAAGAAATCTCCCTATTGCAATTCTTTATAGTTCAAATTAAGAATCCTGGATTACATTTAAAATAACATTGCAA
>JZKD02S1414974.1:10384-30005 GCA_000966675.3 Picea glauca
TTGTATACCTTGGAGTGATCAGATGAAGTGATAATATGAGTCTAAATACAGGTGATGAAGGGTATAATAATAGCAAAAAGTATGGGCAAAAAGGGTACAATATGTGGTCCTAACAGTAACATACCTTCTTCTCTGCAATATCTAATGGCTCTTGTGACTTCGCGAATTCTTCTCAAAGAATTCCAACCGTTTGTTTCTTCCTGGATAATTCTTGTGAATTTAACCAAATATTTCTCTACAGAACTTACCTGCCTACAACGCAAACTTGCTACGCCTCCTTTCAATGCCTCAAGGCACTAACCTTTTGTGATTTTCTTCAACAATTATGAAGACCCTATCCTTCCTGATCTTTCTCCAACTCTAAGTCTTAAAGAATACTCCCGCATGCACTCCTTGCAGTGAATCCTTCAATTACTTCAAAGAATTGAAGTCCTTCGACTCTGCGCACTCCCTGTAGTAGTAGTCCTTCAACAATTTCTCAGGTTCACAAACTCTAAGACTTTACTCGCCCTGTGCACACCTTGCACGGATCATGTGCTCAACTTGCACTTCTATGAGAATGAGAACAGTTGTTATCCCTCCTGAGCTTTCAGAGATGAACTCTGACTTCTGTCAACGCACTCCTTGCGGACAAACTTCACTACACTCCTTGATGGAATTTTACTCACTTAGGCAGAGAAACAATTGAAACTCATTCCTTACTCTCTCTTAGAATTCAAACACAAAGCATGAAATCATATACACAACATATAAAGAAAATGTATAACAGAAGTAAACATCCATGAGCATAACATTCAACATACATACACAGAGAACAAATATGACACCATGAATTTGAATCGAAGATCTTTCTATTAATTCAAATCTCTATACATGGGTGTTTTCAACTATATCTCTCTGCTCTCTTCTCTATGCTCTATGCTCTATCTTGATAATCATCTTACAACTATACAATGAGGGTGTCTATATCCCATTTCCCTCTTGTGCTCTAAAACTTTATAATCTAGAATTAAATTCTATCTACCTACATTCAATACACATAAAGGCTCCTATCTACTATGGACGAGAGCGGATCGCTCAAGGTCCGTTTACAATAATACAAGCATGCCTCCACTTAATGACTTCATTAATATTTCAAAACATTTTCAAAAAATGTGTTGGATGCTTTTCCAGTTGTCTCTTATCTCCGCACTATCTCGCTACTGGTTATGCTTGCATGCCTTGCCATGCTCCTGTATCATACTCCCTCACTTGAAAATTTTTATGGGCTTTTGTCCATGAGCTCGCGCATGGTCTTTCCATGCTTCTGGATTTCTGCTTCGTTCTCCCAGCTGACATATTCAACTGGATGGCCCTTCCACTTGACCAAGTATTCAAAGTATTTCTTTTGTCTGGTCCTCTTACCAACTCTTTTGTTCAGTATGCGCTACATCTGTGGCTTTTCTGCAACTGGTTTTGTCCACTACTATGTCAGCGAACTCTTCCAATAGTTCCTGAACCTCTTCTGGTAAATCATCTACCCTTGTGCTGGTTAAAACAATCTTTGGCTTCCTGACCACAATGAATTGTGGTTCTTCCTTCTTCTTAACCTCTGTAAGAATTTCCTTCCCACTCATGAGAAGTACAATGTTTCTCACCTCCAGTTTTATTTATTTATCTTTGATCAGCAACAACATGTGAGTTCTCCCATTTTTCTCTAGGGTGCATGTGTTTGTTCTCCCATCATGAATCACATTCCTGTCATATTGCCATGGTCTACCCAAATAGATGAAAAACATCCATAGGAATAACATCACAGAGTATCTCATCTTTATACCCTCCTATTTTAAACTCAACTAAACATTACTTAGTGACATTTACGTGATGTCCTTTTTGCAACCACGAAACTCTGTATGGGCTTGGATGATCAATCATCTCCAGCTCCAGTTTTTCTACCATTTCCGTTGAAACAAGATTGCATGTGCTACCACTGTCCACAATGACCTTTCATACCCTGTCCTTTGTCTTGCAAGAAGTCCGAAAAAGTCTGTTCCTTTGGACCGAACTCTCTACTTCCTTCTCTGGAGTCAAAAGAACTTTTCGCATCACCAGCGATCTTCTACCTTCAGCATCCTCTGCCTCAACATTTCTCCTTTGTTCTTCGGCAATGTGAGTCTCTCCTTCCTGTTTCTTCTTGTCGGGACATTCATAAGACTTGTGTCCGACCTTTCCACACATGAAGCATTTTATCACTCCACCTTTTCCTCTTCCTCTACCTCTAGTACGAGGAAATATGTTGTTATTAGCATACTCTCCTCTCTGATCAACATACTTCCTTCTCTGTCTAGCATATTGCCCTTTCTATGAGCTTCCACCTCTCTCAATTTGAGGTTTCTTCCATTCTTCCTTAGGCTTCTGATTTCTATCTTAGACGACTGATTTGCCCCTAGTTTAACTTTTGCCTCGGCCTCTTTGACCTTGTTTTTGGCTCAACTTCTCTTCCGCCTTTAGAGCCATTTGATAAACATCTTCCATCGTTTAGATGGTCATCATGCTCATCTCATATTGAATTTCATATCTCAGTCCATTCATATACTTGGCAACCTTTTCATCATTACTTTCACGATGACCTGCTCTGATGTTCAGACTGTATAACTCTTCAGTATATTCCTTCATTGACATCAACTTTTGTCTCAAATTTTTCATTCTTCAAAACAGAGTAATCTGGTAATCCCTAGGAATGAATTTTTCCTTCATCTTTGTGATCATCCTATCCCAACTCTTGACTTTTTGCTTACCTTGGCAGCATCTATTAGCTTGCAGTTCATCCCACCACAATGTTGCATGTCCTTTAAGTCTCATGACAACATGTTTGACCTTCTTGTCTTCTTCGACATATTCATAGTCAAAATATGTGTCTAGAGCTCTAATCCAATCTAGAAGCTCTTCAACATCCATTTTCCCTCATGAAATGGAATGTCCATTTTGGCTCTTACACTCATTCTTGCAATAGCTTTAATCAAGCATTCATTTGCTGCATATTCTGCTGCAATTTATTCTTCTTCATGTCCAGTGTCATCTTCACTTTCAGACTCATTGACATCTCCAATGTCAGCTATGTGCCTTTGTTTTATTTCCACATCCACGAGTATGGCACAAATTTCATGCAGATCTCTTTCCACTTCTGGATTCTACACTTTCCTGCCCCTTCTTTCTGGCATTTCCCTTTCCTCTGGCAGATTGGGTGTTTGCTTGTCTCTTCTCCTCGATGGCATGGTTGAAATTTCGTCTTGCTTTTCCTTCCTGAAATATAGAAACAAGAATCAGGCTCTGATACCAGATGGTGCAGACCCACTCGGCCCTTAGGTCGAGGATCCGCTTGCAGGATCGTTCTTCTTTTTGTTTTGAGCCAGATTAGCTCTTTCAATTCCCTACTTGAATCTTCTTTCTTTTGATCCACAAGTCCTTTCGGAAGCTTCCTTGGCACGAATGGAACTAGGTGCAAGATCCCCCTTCTCCGTGTGACCATCTATTATGTCTAAGGCCTAAACTGAGACGCGCTTGTCACAACTCGCCACTCGTGAGTTTGTGAGTCGAGACTCTTGACTCTTCCTTCCCAATCTCACGATAACTGAAATGTCGATACGGGTATAGCTCCTTGCTATCAGTGCCCTCCACGCATGACCGCCAGCTAGGCTTCCCACTAGCGCTTCTCTCATTTCACCACTTTGCAAGTCGAAAGGTTGGACTTCCATCCCCTTATCTGATGAACCCCTGAGACACGAAAAAGTCAACGAGGTGTTGACTCCCTTCAATGAACAACGCGTGTCCGCCTGTCTATTCCACGGGCCCACCTTGCGATTCTACCACATGTTCCTTACGCTCCACTTCACACTTCACCACTTCTCTCCATGAAGTACTGTCTCCTTTGTATCACGACACCCGAAGTGCCAGGATCCCAAACTCCTCGATGTACCTAAGCGCTAAACTATCTAATTTTGACACGTCGTCTACGCGGTCCACAATGAAACTTCTCGCCCTTTCGAAACTTCGCCTTTCACAACCTAGAGTACCCAACCTTTGGGCTCTCACCTCGTGAACCTTCGAGTTCGCAAGATCTCTAGATCTCTACCACCTCTCCTCCCTAGATGGATGGCTCTGATACACTTTCCACTTCGCTACTCGCCTTTTGTGAGCGATTTAACGACCCTAGCTAACTTGGATCCTATGACCCTGGTTTCTTTTGAGATTACTCTTGAGGAAATATCATCGTAACGTACCTGCTTCTTTGCAAGATCTGACAGCTCTTGTGACTTCGTGAATTCTTCTCAAAGAATTTCGACCGTCTGTTTCTTCCTGGACAATTCCTGTGAATTAAACCAAATATTTCTCCGCAGAACTTACCCGCCTACAACGCAAACTTGCTATGCCTCCTTTCAATGCCTCAAAGCACCAATCTTCTGTGCTTTTCTTCAACAATTGCGAAGACCCTATCCTTCCTGATCTTTCTCCAACTCTGAGTCTTAAAGAAGACTCTCGCACACACTCCTTGTAGCGAATCCTTCAATTACTTCAAATAATTGAAGTCCTTCGACTCTACGCACTCCCTGCAGCAGTAGTCCTTCAACAATTTCTCAAGTTCACAAACTCTAAGACTTTACTCGGCTTGCACAAACCTTGCACAACTCCTGTGCTCAACTTGCACTTCTATGAGAATGAGAACAGTTGTTATCCCTCCTGATCTTTCAAAGATGAACTCTGACTTCTTTCAACGCACTCCTTACGGACAAACTTCACTGCACTCCTTGCAAGAATTTTACTCACTCAGGTAGAGAAACAATTGAAACTTACTCTCTCTCAGACTTCAAACACAAAGCATGAAATCATATACACATCATATAAAGCAAATGTATAAAAGAAGTAAACATCCATGAGCATAACATTCAACATACATACACAGAGAACAAATACGACACCATGAATTTGAATCGAAGCTCTTTCTATTAATTCAAATCTCTGTACATGGGTGTTTTTAACTACAACTCTCTGCTCTGTTCTCTATGCTCTATGCTCTATCTTGACAATCATCTTACAGCTATACAATGAGGGTGTCTATATCCCATTTCCCTCTTGCGCTCTAAAACTGTCTAATCTAGAATTAAATTATATCTACCTACATTCATTACACATAAAGTCTCCTATTTTCTATGGACGAGAGCAGATCGCGCAAGGTCCTTTTACAATAATAAAAGCATGCCTCCACTTAATGACTTCATTAATATTTCAAAACATTTTCAAAAAATGTGCTCGGTGATTTTCCAGTTGTCTCTTATCTCCGTACTGTCTCGTTGTAGGCTATGCTTGCACGCCTTGCGATGCTCATGCATCACTTCCTCAGAGGGCCAAACTCTCCTCCAGTTTTTCCTCTGTGCATATTTAGGTTGCATGCCCCCACCCCCTAGTGGATTTCCCCCCTTCCCTTTTTCTTGCACGCATGACTTAGGAAGGTTCTTGACGTGTCCTTCTATTTCTTTTGTCAGAAGGAAACTCATGGGTCAATCCTTGGGACCCATGGTGATCTTTCCTACTATCATTTAACAAACCACTTCCTATCCCTTCTGATAGCCCTCCATACTTCCATTCATTGGGGAGGTTGGTTGTTCAACTACCAACCCCTCCTCATTAACTGACTTGTGTTGTTATCTGGGCTAAGGGAAAATAATATGAATGTTTCCAATCCATATTTTCACAAGGTGGCTTCGGGTCCTTTAACTCAATAGAACCTCCCTTCATTCCTCTAGTGATATCATGGCTAGTACTTTAAGGCTTAACCCATCAGTCAATTGTCGACATTTACAATTAAACAATAATACATTTACAATATTTGCAAGCCATTGCATGGAAATCACAAATTTCGATTAATTACAAGATGGGGGAAACAACTACAAGGGTGTTACAATCCCCTCCCCCTTAAAGAAACATCGTCCTTGGTGTTATTTTTAAACAACACCTACCATTACTTCATCTTTCAGCTGCGTCAACATCATTTTCCTTTTCTTGGATTGGTCCTTTACCAGAATCTTGGCATTTAACACATGCCTACAAAAACTTTCAACAACAAGCATATTAATTATCATTTCATGAAAAACATTTTATTGTTGTTTATATTCAAGTGGAATATGCACACGTTAGCACAAATCTTATATGTACAGTTCATGGATCTGCATCCATATAGATGTCTTATTAACTTGGCTCATTCCTTTCCTAGACATGCCCAATGTGTGCATTATCAAAATCAACATATTAAGAAAACTATCGGAGTCTCCTCTTCCTTGTGTTCACTCACCTTCCAAGCCTAGGCTCACACATCCCCTCCTCTGTTATACAGTCCCTCGGGTGATCCATCTTTCCTTGCTAGGGATTTCTCACACAAGAAGAATTTCCGAGACCTCCCTCGATTCTTATAGCTAAGGTGTCCCTCACGCTTGCTCTGCCGAAAGTGTCCCTTTGGCATGTGTCACTACAATACATCATTCTATGGGGATCATGTCTTATCACAGTGTTCTCTTGTCACAACAGTAGCATGTTTCCATGCTTTCCAGCTCTGACAGCCATCATCTGTCCTTCCCAAGCATATATATATATATATATATATATATATATATTCCTCTCACCTGTATCACATACATACATAAACTCGTGAGTTGTTATCATCAATTTTAATCAGATTTCTTTCAAATATGTCACCCACATATTTCAAATTTCACATTTTCATTTTCAGATCTATTCCACATAGGAACCAGATCCCACAAGAATGAGATTTATTTCTCATGGTAGTTTGGATCTTTCATAGCCAACAATCATGGGTCTTCCTTATGGTCTTACAACACAACCATGCTCAAGACCTCTCCTTCCTGCAATTCATTCTTCATTCAGCCAAAAAAACTGCTAGTTCCTCATGTACATACATATATTATTTTTCACATATCAATGTCATCACAAACAATTCTTAGCTAGTGCAATCTAATAATTGTATCAGATTCATTGGCTCAAGGAAATATCATTTCTTATTCATGTTTCATTTCATCATATTATCCCCAATCACATGTGATCCAAATATTAATTGTAGTTTAATTCAATGTGCTAATGCCTATGGCCACATTTTCACGCAATGCATCCTTGCATTGATTTTCATATGATCACTTTTCATATTAGGCACTTTGCCTTGGTGGGTTGGAACTCAACCAACCTTTTACCACATGGTTTCTTTATACACATTTATTTTTACATCAAGACTCTGTTTTCCTGCTTCAGCTGACCATGACCTCAAATCAATATACATGAGACAAAATTTTTCACATGAATGCATTCAAGTATTATTTCTTCATTGGTAACCAAGGTGTCGAAATTTATGGCCACCTAATTTCTCTCTTTACCATGCTGGAATTATGTAGACAATTGGAAGATATTGCTTCCATAATGGTCAGTCCTATATGTATCCACTCTCTTATCACTTGCATATCCTTACTGCATTACATCATCATGCTACATTTGAGTATTTTTGTTCCCAATCACTCCTTGGTTGTGAAATGCATTCATGAAATGTATTTTCTCATGCATTTTTCCAAGGATTTCAATCATCCTCAGTTATCAAAGAATTACACCTCCATCATGTAGGTTATTCTCCCTGAATCATACCCTACATGGGTATTAATGCCATACAACAACCATTCAGATCACATGCATGACATCACAACATAGACTATTTCAGAAGGGGTTATTACCCAAACCCATTTTACCTCTCATGCCACATGGGCACAAAATATTTATATATGTTCTGGTTGTCAACACCTTCTCTGATATTACCTCTTCAATGATTCTCCCTGGGTACTTCTAAAATCCCTTTCACAATTTTATTTTATCAACAACCTTATTGCATTCACCTCTGTCTGAGGTTGTTTACTATTGGAATTTTTCCTTCCCTAATACTTCCAATATTTTCTACATGTGACATACATCACCACATTCACATTTCACATTAGCTTCCATTTAAAATCAAATGCATGTACCATAGAATTTATTTTAGTAAAAAAATTTCATATATGCCTTAGCATATCTCTATGCACTCCATCACATTTTCCTCAATGTTTTTATGAGTGCAACAACAATGAAATTTCAGATGTAGCTCTCAACATTCTCATGCCAAAATATCTACCTTTATCAGCATATTGGTTTCTCATCCCATAGAAACGAAATAGACAACGAGAAGGGAGTTAAGGGATTCTCTCATTAGGAAATTTTGAAGTCTAGCTAAATTAGTTTCAAGGCCTCATTGCCTTCACACACTATAGCTTAACCAAGATAATTCATTTAAACACATTCAATATTGTATCTTTCAGTTATTGTCTGTACTTATTTTCAGATTTGTCCTTTTTAATCATACAAATTTGTCTTATTATTGAGGATTTCATAGTGAGAGAACTATTAATCAATTTCTCCTTCTTTGCTTTTATAATTTATCCCTCTTGGGATCTGCTTGTTCTATCTCTTGGGCAGTCTTAGTCATGTTCACCTTGACCTTCCTGGATAATTCAGCATGCTACATCAACAAATTTCTTGTTCACAATGAATCATGAACTCGTGCATTCCACACGTTTCCCAACCAAAGCTCAGATTGGTCCTCATTCTTCTGCATGTCTTGGTACGCATGCATGATATTTTAGAATGTGATTCATGATTCTTATATAAATAGTTTTTGCATCATGTTGTTCAATTCTCAACATTCATTAAGGTTATAGATTTTTTATCATGGCAAAGTTCTTTACACAATTCCTCCACATAAACCTCTTCAACATGAAACTCTCTTGTTGCATATCCAAATGGACTAACATGACCTCAATTTTTGAGTTAGCCTCAAATTTTTCATCTCATATTCTTACCTAATATTCCATTATTAATTGTCAGTGTGCATCTTTATTATGCATTTAGATTTTACACTAACACATGCACGTTTATTCCATAAATTTGCATTCAATGTACTTTAATCACATGCCCTAGCATGTGGTGTGGGTGTCCACCATAGGAACACTTTATTGTTTCATTTCCTTATCTATTGGAAATTAATTGGTTCATGATTGTTCACGACCGTTCATATGCAATATTTAAAAACATAATCATGTTGCCTTTTATAATGGAAACAAGGCAACCCTGGGCATTAACCTTTTCATCAATGTATACTAGCTTTTCTTGAGGAAAAAGGGAACACATCCTCCTCAAGCTATTATTTCAACAAGACAAATCAGAACCTTCCATCATAGGTTCAACCATGCATCCATGGCATTATTTAGATATGGAAAGTACAAATCTTGCCTCACATTTCACTTATTCTGGAATTCATATCATACATTTGAGCATGTATATGTGCATTTAAATATATGTAGGTGCATCGCTTGCACCTTTTTACCCCATTCATTTCTATTTATTAGGTCTTATTATCATTATTCTTTAAAGAGAATTTACAGCCATCCTCATGGCTAGTCTCACAAACCTGTTCATTTCTTCCTTCATACTAGGCAACCTTATAATGCATTCCATTCATGCACTCAAGCATCCATTTACATATATGGATGTTCAACATGAAAACTCACTATTGCACCTTTGTCATATGAAAACAACCATGAAGATAACACTATTGCCTAAAATGATATAGAAGTATGCAACGACCCAAAAATACAATCTGGGAAATTTCAACAACGCCCCAAGCAACATGACAACTTATCAAGATTATTTTCATGCCTCGGACAATTCTTGGTCAACAGACCTTTTTATCAAGGGAATTTGTTTTCCAAATTCCCTCTCACTGTAACTTAAGCACACCAAGACATATTCTTATGACTACCATCCACCTCTGGATGTCAGTCTGACCCATTGGTCATCTAGAAATGCCCCAACATTTCCTTTACTCTATTCAGAATCAACAATTCATTAACCCTTCTACTTTATTCTCATAGGGTAATATGTAATACATATCATCAACATTTTACTTAAGGTGCTATACCCAGATCATCATTAACCAGATGATCCATGTCATCACCACATTTTGCATCCAATAATAGACTATCATAAGCCTATATGCATGTTATACGCATGCTCAATCTTTTCCATATGCATTCTGGCATATCATCGTGCCCCAAGTATTTTACCCATGCTTATAGTGCAGATGTATTCTAGTTGTCTTCCATTCGTATTCGTGTGCACAAACATGTCCTCTGATTTATAGGTATACACATTATCTTATATAGTCGTGAGAATCATAAATTTTCTCATGTGTTCACATCTCTTTACCTCTCCTAGGAGGTCTAGCAACAATCCATAGGTCTCCTTTTTAATTACTTAACTGGGTTTTTCTCCAACAACCATTTTCTTCATTCACTATAGGTCAAATAAAAATGGCCTTACACATTTTCCATCAGTCCTCGGATCATGAGGGATCATACACATATACAGGGTTTAATATTTTATTAAACCAATATTTATTATTTCTATGGATTATACCAATCCATACCAATTTCCTTTAAGCACGAGGAATATTCCATAAGGGTCTTAACCCTTAAATAATCCTCCATATTAATTACAATCTACTCTTCCTACCATAAAAGATAGACATTATTATACTTAACAAAACAACCCAACTCATGTCTTTTTTCTGGACTCGGGAAGCTTCATAGCATAATTTCTTCCAACGCTGCCATTTTCATTTAGGTTTCACCAATAATGCCTATCGGAATATTCCTACTTGTGTAAGAGTAGTCATCAATTTGATAAAGGGACAATATAATTTCCCCTTATGTAATTCAGCCAGGGTTTCCAAGGTGCAATTTCAATTTGTTGTCCTCCATCCTCAAGGGACTCATGCAGATAAAGAACAACCCTTTAAAGGTACAAAAAAATTTCAACATGATCCTCTAAATTCTGATATACCAATCCTATGAATAATATATGTCCCATCCAGGCCTAGTGTTGTAGCCTACTCTGATACCACTTTGTAATAGGCCCAACCCCTAAGTACCTTTTAAGTGATGGTGTATTAAATCTTCACTTCTTCTATCAACCTTAAATTTTTTCTATCACAACTTCATCCTCTTTTTCTCGTCAAGAGTTTTCCAACTATGGTAATTTCAGTAAGGATTGAGCTTTGGAATGAAAGGTATGACCTTTTGAATTTCTTGAGTTTACAAAGGAAATATCTCTCTTACTGCCACATGGCATCCACATGTTATTTCATTGATCATTCCAAATGATGTGGCAACACCCTAGTCCTATTGTGGCACTAACCTAGCCTACCATGGTGAAACTTCAATCCACGCATGCCTACAGCCATCTTTGCTTAGACCTTCTTCTGATGCCCTCTCGTGGGTAGCAGATTTGTGGACTCATAATTTTGTAGCTCCCTTTCATCAGTCCACCCAAGAAGTCTCATTACTTATCCATTTTTCATCTTCGCGGACTCACAGACTCATGGATGCGAAATTCTATAAGCATCCTTTCACAGGTCCAGCCGAAAGATCTAAACACTTAGATTATTTTTCCATCTACGTGGAATCAATGACTCACGGACTCATAGATTCATGCATGCATAATTCTTCCCTTCCTAAGTTCATTTGAAGAGTCTCAACTCTTAACCACTTTTCCATATACATAGACTCATGGACTCGCAAATGTACAATTATGTACCTCCTCTTATTAAGTCCATCTGAAATCCTTAACACTTAGTCATTTTTCCATCTACGTGGGTTCGTGGAATCACAGACTCATGGTCTTACGAATACATAATTCTTCCCTTCATAAGTTCATCTGAAGAGTCTAAAAAATTAGCCACTTTTCCATCTATGCGGACTCATGGACTCGCAGATGTACAATTTTGTACCTCCTCTTCTTAAGTTCGTCCGAAAGACTTAACACTTAGACATTTCTCCATCTATGCAGGCTCATGGACTCACAAATGCATAATTCTTCCCTTCATAAGTCCATCTTAAGAATCCCAACACTTAACCATTTTCATCTTTACGGACCCATGGATTCATGGATGCATAATTATATAATCATCCTTTCATAGGTCCACTCGAGAAGTATTGAAACTTAGATTATTTTGTGGGTTTTTCGAGTTCGCGGACTCCCAGACCCATTCATCTCACCTTTCCAATTCTTAAATTTTCCAGGGACCCACCCCTTAATGCCTTGACCAATTACTAACCTCCATGTGGCTTCCTCATACACGTAGGCTCGTGACATCAACATAATGTTAGCATGGTGTCATCCCTCCTCTCGTTAACGTATAAGGGTGATCCAAAATTGGATCTCGTGACCACAATGGGTCTAGGAAGGCCTAAAAATCAAAGTGCTCAGAATGTCTTCAAAACTGTCATGTGTGTAGGCCTTGTCAATACGAACCCAATGCAACTTGAATGGGCTCAAACAGACATTGTATGATCAATATACTGCAGTCTTTTTGTTTCATCAAATAGACAAAAAAAAAGATGTTGACTGTACAGTGCTGATGTGGTAGCTGACTGTACATGACATACGACCATATAGCTGACATGGAAGGGTACGTTGGCACTAATTTGGGAAGGTACAAGTGGACCAGGCAGAGTGTGACATGTGGCACCACTGCAAGGGTGACATGTGGCACAGGATGATGTGGCAAGGTTCGGTGGCAGGTACAGTGGCACCAATAGGTGTTGACAGGTGGACTAGTTATCACTTGACACGTGGAAATTATGGAAAAGTGTGATGTTTCCACGTGGCCTAGTCCCAGGATGCCCCGTGGCACCCCTCCATTGGTCATTTCCATTGGAAAAATTTGTTTGGACTCTACGAGATTTGAACCCACGACCTTCGGGTAGGGGGGAAGATATTTGGAAGGGACGAACTAGCCATCCCACTTGTGGTGTCACTTTTTAACCATGGTTGAATTTAAATATTTAAAGTTTCCAAAGTTTATATCTGGCGAAGGTTAGGATTGGGGCTAGGCCCTAGCCCCCAGTCACAAAACTTACCATATAACCCCATTCGTAGACTTGTGGCATGGGAGTCCAATAACATAACCCCTGGTGCTTACCACATGAACATGTAATATGCCCTGACTCTATTATCATTTGTTGGCATGGATAAGGGTTTATCCCCAGTTGGTTGGGTTATCCCACCAACTAGGGGGTGTAACCAATGGATAAACATCAGGGAGCTATCCATTTTAGAATGCGTGGATCTAAAGGGCAAGGCCACATGCGCCATAGCCACCAGACCGAGACTAGGATTTAGAGGGGGAGAATGAACTAACACCTTAACAGTTGTCTCTCAGCCACATGGAGGCTCCCACATGACCAAGAGCGCAAAAAATAATGGGTTGCGCCCTGATTATATGCAATAGTGAGTTTTAAACATTATGTTAATGATTTTTATTGGATTATTAGCTAGATTTGGGAGATTTAACCCATTTTTGGGGAATATTGGGCCCTTATTGAGGCTAAATATTGGGGAGAAGCTGGGAGGTTGTTACCCACTTATAGTCTATATAAACTAGAGGTTCTTGGAGCCATGGAGGGAGGTTCAGAATAGAAAAATGTTGAAGGATTGTTGAGCCAAAGCCATTTTTATGCAGGGAAGCCATTGAGGAGAGCACCTTTGTGGGCCATTTTTGGGAGCTTTGTTCATATGATTTCAGTGCCGTCAGTTTTGTTGAGTTATTGAGATCTGGTAGAACAAGACCACATAATTTTGTAATCCTTTTGGCACTATTATGATGTACATTTAAATCTTTGAACATAAACAAGAAAGCCTCACCCACTGAGACAAAGACCCAGAGATGTAGGGGAGATTGTCGAACTTCGTTATCACTTTGGTGTTTATGGTTTGTTGTTATTCATAATTATGTTAAGATATGTATATGGTTTAATGGATTCTATGTTTCCTCTTTCATTCTTCCTCTTTCATTAATTTCCTAAATGGTAATTTAACTCATGCATAATAACTCAACCATTGTCGTTTAAAATATCTTTTCGGATCAAGTGGTATCAGAGCTAGTTGACGAATGGTTTTTGAGTTTTCATGATTACCAGGGAAAGGTTGAATCATGGTGAAGGTGAGCTTGTTGAAGATAATCCATTGATTAGATTGAGAAAGAGAAGTTCCAAAGTGACAAGATGGCATCAAAAGAGGGACTTTCTAATGAGGAGAAAGAGTTTCGAAAGACTTTCTTTGCCATGTCGGAGATGATGAATGTTTTGTATGAGGATTACTTGGAATGAAAGATACTAGTTCTAGGTGAATATTCAAAGGTAAAAAGTGAAGAAGGAAAGGACACTCCCCAAATTCCTCCTTCACCTCCTTTTTCTCCATCATCTTCTTCTTCTTCAAGTTCAAGTTCTAAATCCACTACAAGAAAACATGTCCATAAACATAAGAATGAAATGCCTTTACTTAAGCTTAATGTAAAATTTTAATTAACTATGTATGATGGTGAAGTCAATGCAGAGAGACTTGACAACTGGGTCAGACAAATGGATTTTTATTGCAGTGTGCAAAAAATCAAGGATGAGTAAACTCAGATCAAGTTGGCATTGCTTAGACTTGTAGGCACATCACTCATCTGGTGGCAAAGCAAGTTGCAAAATGGAATGCAACAAGTGGGTAATGTATTTCCATCATGGCATGTTTTTGTTTTTGTAATTAGAAAGAAATTATATCCTTTAGGTTATAAAGAGGAGGATTTAATTGAATGGAAATCTCTTAAACTAAGAAAGGGACAAACAGTGCAAGAATACACAGATGGATTTCATAAAATGGCATTGACGTTAGATATTACTTTACATACCCAAGAAACTCTTATGAAGTATATACATATTCGTAACATTGTATTCATGTTTGGACATACTAATCTTGATGATTTTTATGTTCAAGTGACATACATTGAAGCAGGGAAAACAAGGGTTGGTGTATCAGGGGAATCGTATTCAAGGAAAGAGGACAAAAGGAAATGGAATGGAAAGAAGGAAAATTAAGTGGCAAGAAAGTAAGAGAATCCCTCTTGCAAGCATTGCAAGAAAGAAGGGCATGATGAGGACTGTTGTTGGCAACTGCATCCCAATAAGAGACCGAAGTGTTTCAAGGAAAATAAAGGGAGGCAAATAGTTGAAACAACAACACGACCCACAAAATTGGGATCAGATTTAGGTGATGAATCAAAATTATCATTGGTTGATTTGACAGGTAAAATTGGTGACGGATTTGATTCTAGAAGTAAATTTTTTCACTTAAGGGTCATTATGAGACATACTAAGGTCGACATAATGATAAATAGTGGATCTCAATCTAACTTAATTTCATAGGAATTGGTTAAACAATTGGGATTAAACACTCATATGCATCATAAGCCTTACACACTTAAATGGATAAGCAAGAATCATCAATTGCACATAACAAAGAAATGCACATTAAAGTTTTCAATTTCATCTAAGTTTGTGGATGAGGTAACATGTGATGTGGTGCCACTCAATGAATGTGGAATGGTCTTCGGTAGTCCTTACTTGTATGATCACAAAGAAATATTCTACAGGGAAAAGAATCAATATCACTTAATCAAAGTAGGCAAAGAATATGTGGTTCATGCTCATCATTTAAAAGAAAATAAATCTCTTCAAACAATGGAACAATTAAGAAAGGTGACTCATGCAAGCAACACACCTATAATTGTGTCAAATCAAGTAATTGATATTAAGCAAGAACATGAGATGATTGTAGAAGGAAGATCAATCACACTTTGCTTCAAGATAAGCTAATGTCATGCAAGTACAAACATTTTATCTCATTTTCAGTCATATTTATGATGTTATCATTAGTAATGTTGTCAACATGGATGATAGTGGCTTTAGTAAGATGTGACAGAGTACAAGTGGCTAATGATATGATGTCAGTTATCATGGTTGTTTTATAGTTTATCTTGATGAGATAGGTGCACATGAAAAATTTTAAAGATAGAGAACAAATGGGGTGGCCTATCCCACACTTGATCCCTGGTCAGTAACCTTTTGGGGACCAAAAGGTCTTTAGTGGGGAGGTGTGATCCAGAATTGGATCTCAGGACCAAAATGGGTCCAAGAAGGCCTAAAAATAAAAGTGCTCAGAATGGATTCAAAATAGGCATGTGCATAGGCCTCGTCAATACAACCCAACACAAATTGAATGGGCTCAAACAAACATCCTATGCTCAAGATATCGTGGTCTGTTCGTTTCGTCAAATAAGCAAAAAAAAAGATGTTGACTATAGTTCGTACAGTGCTGACGTGGTAGTTAATTGTACAGACCATATGACCGTATAGCTAATGTGGTAGGGTACATTGGTGAAGAAGTGGGTAGGTACAGGTGGACCAGTTAGAGTGTGACACATGGCACCACTGCAAGGGTGACATGTGGCATAGGTTGACATGGAAAGGTATAGTGGCAAGTACAATGGCATTGACAGGTGTTGATAGGTGGACCAATTATCGCTTGACATGTGGTAGTTGTGGAAAAGTGTGATGGTGCCACATGGCACCCCTCCATTGGTCATTTTTATTGGAAAAATTTGAATGCATTCTACAATATTTGAACCCGCAACCTCTAGGCAAGAGGGAAGAGCTTTGGCAGGGCTAGACTAGCTAGCCCGCTTGTGGTGTCACTAGTTAACCATAGTTGAATTTAAATATTAAAACTTTCCAAAGTTTATATCCAGTGGAGGTTAGGGCTAGGGCTAGGCCCCAACCCCCGGTCACAAAACTTACCATATAACCCTATTCGTAGACTTGTCGTGCGGGAGTCCAATAGTATAACCCCTGGCACTTACCACATGACCATGTAATATGCCCCAACTCTATTATCATTTGTTGGCATGGATAAGGGGTTAGCCCCGGTTGGTCAAGCTAGCCTGTCGACCAGGGGGTGTAACCAATGGCTAAACATCGGGGGTCTATCCAATTTAGAATGCATGGAGCTAAAGGGCAAGGCCAGATGCGTCGTAGCCATAGGACCGAGGCTAGAATTTGGAGGGGGCCAACAAACCAACACATTAACAGTTAGCTCTCGGCCACATGGAGGCTCCCACATGACCAGGAGCATGGAAGATAAGGGGTTGTGCCTTGATTATATGTAAAAGTGGGTTTTAAACATTATTTTAATGATTTTTATTGGATTATTAGCTAGATTTGTGAGATTTAGCCCATTTTGGGGGGATATTGGGCCCTTTTTTAGGCCAGATCTTGGGGAGAAGTTGGAAGGTTGTTACCCACTTCTAGTCTATATAAACCAGATGTTCTTGGAGCCATGGAGGGAGGTTCATAACAGAAAAATGATGAAGGATTGTTGTGCCAAATCCATTTTTATGTAGGGAAGCCATTGAGGAGAGCACATTTGCGGGCCATTTCTGGGAGCTTCATTCATCCGATTTCAGTGCCGTCAGTTTTGTTGGGTTCTTGACATCTGGTAGAACAATACCAGATTATTTTGTAATCCTTTTGGAACTATTATGATGTACATTTAAAGATTTGAACATAAATAAGAAAGCCTCACCCACTGAGACAAAGGCCCAGAGACGTAGGTGAGATTGTCAAACTCCATTATCACTTTGTTGTTTATGGTTTGTTGTTCTTCATACTTATGTTTAGATATTTATATGGTTTAATGGATACTATGTTTCCTATTTCATTCTTCCTCTTTCATTAATTTCCTAAATGGTAGTTTAACTCATGCATAATAACTCAACCATTGTCGTTTAAAAGATCTTTTTGGATCATAGGGCTTCCATGTCGATCGATGAATGAGATCACATCCCAGATGTGCTCCAATAAAAATTTGAGATATTTCAAACTTTTGGTCTGACATCCAAGGCTAAAATGGAGGTCTAAGACATATTCCACCCAAGGGATTGCACTATGGCCCACCGACCAACTACCTATTTTCATTCACAGACTGACACCTATCAACTTCTAGACACTTTGGCATTCCAGGTCGGCATGGTACATTATGTTGACATTACCTCTCTCCCAAATCTCACTTAAAATGAGACCACAATAATCTATGATAGAGGTTAATTATGGATTAATCCTTGATTAACGATCCAAATTAAATCGAGTACATTCTCTGTAGGCATGGTAACCTACTCCAATAAAAGGGTCCATATATATTCACTCTGTTGATCCCATGGATGTATTTCCTTCAAGCCCAAAACATAGTTTCTCACCCGATTCAAGACTTAGATCATTTGAGTATTTTTCTTTGGGATCTTTTCCTTACATTCAAATATTAACTTATGATCCAAATTTCCATTAACGGATAGCCCATCACAACAATATGTGTGTGTGTGTGTGTGTGTGTGTGTGTGTGTGTGCGCACTACTACATATTGAAAAAATTGCGACGATTACTTGTGACAAGCGTAACCTTTCATTGCAAAATTGAAGATAAAGAGTTGAATTTTTAATTTTTTTATAAATCCAACCCGTGTTCGTCGCTCTTGCAACAAAACCAACTATATGCCTCAAGAGCGATGAACGTGAAGATAGTGGACTCCCATCTCTCTTGCGACGACCTTTTCTTATCTTAACAAGAGCGATGATTCAATGAAGACCGTTACACTATTTGAAAAAGTCAACATTTACCGTTACACTATTTGACAAAGTCAACATTGACTTGGTCAACGTTCATCCCTCTTTCAACGAAAAAAAATCTATAAATATTTTTCAAATTAGAGATGTTGCAACAATCTTGCTATAACAACGACAATTCAAAAAGGGTATTTTTGTGCAGAAGAATGTCGTAGAATATTAGAGCTGGGAAAAAATGTAAAGAGGGTGAAAAGGGTGATGGTAGATGTTATCTCCCTTGCAAAAAGTGTTGCACTACACGTCTCGTAATAATTTTAATAGCAACAACTGCAAAAAATTGTAGGAAATATGGGCACATTGATGGGGGATCAAATGAATATCGTCCCATGGTAATTATCTATATATTCATTATCTATTTTTATATTGTCGATTTTATATAAAATTATATATATGTATGTATGTATGTATGTATGTATATTGTTTGAATATTTGTTATACACACTAATTTTGCATGATTGTTTGTAATTATAAAGTTAGAGTTTCCCTCTAAATTTCTGTAGAATATTGCACCAAGTAGTACTAGTAGAAATGATGTTGTACAAATTGAGGAACATTATAAAGAAAATGCGGATCTCATGGAAGAAGATGATGGAACAAATCAAGTTAATGATCCCATGGAATAAGATGATGGGACAAATCAAATGATCCAATGTTTGTTTGCTCAGTTGGATGAGGATGGGGACAATGATGGTTTTTATGATAAACCTCTATTAGAAAAGGAAAATAAACAACTTTATGAAGGCTCAAGAGAAAATATTCTCTCTGCTACATTGCTACTAGTGAAGTTAAAGGTTATGAATAATTTGTCGAACACTTGTATGACACAGATCCTAAGGTATGTAATATGTTTCATCTCATATACTTAAATAATGACTTTTTTCTATTTGTTTTTAGTGTTAATTAATGTGTAAAATAAGAATGCAATTTTTACGATTAATATTCTTTACA
>JZKD02S1414974.1:61763-75922 GCA_000966675.3 Picea glauca
CCTCCCCGCCGACCTCCTCTTCGGATATCGGGAGATCGGGTCTCGCGATATCACGAGGCTCGTAACACTGCTCCCGGCCACTCAAACGTTGAGTTTCGAGTACCGATGGTCAACGGTCAATGATCCGTATATCGGGGAATTCCCTACCGGGAAATCGGCAGATGAAAGGAGGTGATTTTCTCACCTTTCAAAACCCCGAACGCCGATGTGCGATGCCACATGTTGTACTCCACACAATCTCCGTGGGACCCATTGCAACTCACGAACTCGCGATTTTCTCCGTGCTCCTTTCAACTTGCAGTCGCCGAAGTGCCGAGTCCCGGGTACTTGGGATCTCTTACCACCTGTCCCTCCTCCGATTGACTGCTCCGATTAAATCGGGGGATCGCGACTCGCGATTTCAATGTGCATGTATTTCTTTCACTCACCAACCCCGATGTGCCGATATGTAATGACAAATGACCTCCTCCATGCACCTACAAGTTAAATCCCTCGCAGCTCCTCTGCGATCTGACGGTCTGCGGGGTTTCGTGACTCTCCATGAGTACTTCAAGTCGTCGATTCTCTTCCTCTTGAAGATTTCTCCGCTTTACCACCTTCGCCCTGTATGAAATTCACTGGGGTCTGTTCCCACCGTGAAGTGGAAAGGTGTTATCCCTCTTGAGCTTCTGTGAATCTGACTCCTTCAGAGCTTTCTCGAACACGTTCCCTGTGCTCGAACACGACCTTCGTCAACCCTCAACGATGCTGAAGATTTCCAGGCTCTATGCACTCGTAGTCACAGCAACCCGACCTTCCCTTCTCAGACTTGCTACTGGAAATTCAGTTTGACCTGCACTCACCTGCACGGCTCGAATAATCCAAATCAACTACGGGTTAAACAAGAATGAAAGTTTAACTATAGAGCCCCCTCAACGCACTCTATGCGGAGGAATTCGACTGCACTCTATGCAGGAATCTCCTGGATCAAACAGAAAAACAATTGAAACTCATTCACTCATTCTCTCAGGTTTCGAACCTGATATGCAATCACATAAGCAGCATAAGCAATAGCATAACATCAACAACACACACAATTCAAACACAGCCATGGAATTGAATCAAGATCTTTCTTCTATTAATTCAATCTGTACATGGGGTTTCTTTACGAATTCTCTGCTCTATTCTCTATTTCTCTCTATGCTAATGCTGAATAATCCCTTTTTTTTTTTTCAATTACACAAGGAGGGTGCCTACATTCGTTTTCCCTCCTAGAAATGAAATTTTCTAATCTACAGCTAACCCTATCTACCAGCATTTAAAACTATTAAATTCCTTCTTATCTACATTACATTACAAGTGCGCTTCATATAAATGCATTCGTTCAAACGACGACGCAACAATATTTTCAAAGAAATTCAGAAAAGGTATGCGCTGGTGCTATCCAGCTATTCTTCTCTTTCCTCCACGCTGGCTCGCGTTATGACGTCGTAGATGCTCCTGCATCATACTCCTCGGCTCGAAAGATTTCATGGGCTCCTGTCCATGAGCTCTTGCACGGTCTGCCCATGCTTCTGAATCACTGCTTATGTCTCCCAGCTGGCATCTTCCACTGGGTGATTTTTCCATTTCACCAGGTATTCAAAATATTGCTTTCTCCTGGTATTCCTTCCAATTCTTTTATCCAATATGCACTCCATCTTTGGCTTCTGTGCAACTAGAAATTGTTTCTGCCACTGAATCACTGGTTCCTCAGTTCTAGTGTCTGCTTCCTTAGCCCTGTATGGGTATAAATCCGAAACGTTGAAAATCAGAGATATCTCGATGCCCTCTGGAAACTCA
Source organism: Picea glauca (assembly GCA_000966675.3). Lineage (NCBI taxonomy): Eukaryota > Viridiplantae > Streptophyta > Pinopsida > Pinales > Pinaceae > Picea > Picea glauca. The sequence continues at coordinate 63,585 of JZKD02S1414974.1, forward strand.
AGCTCATATGCATTCTCGCCAAATTTACTCAGAATTATGCATGGCCCGACTTTCTTCATCTTGAGCTTGTTATACGTTCCCCTTGGGAATCTTTCCTTCCTCAGGTGCTCTAGAACCATGTCCCCAACTTCAAACTGAAGTTGCCTTTTTCTCTGATCGGCTCTGTGCTTGTACTCTTGATTGGACTTTTGCAGTCGTTGCTTCACCTGTGTGTGAAGTTCTTGCATTGCTTCAGCAAATTCTTCAGCCCTCGCGCTGCTAGTCTCAGCCTATTCTGACTCCCTGAGCTCAGATACTCCTCGTGGCTGTGTCCCATACAAAATTTGAAATGGGCTCTTACTTGTACTCCAATTCACTGAATCGTTGTACGCAAATTCTACCTGTGGAAAAATCTGATCCCAACTGTTGTGATGCTCGGTCACCAGGCTCCTCAACAGATCCCCTAAGCTTTTGTTGACTACTTCAGTCTGCCCATCTGTCTGTGGATGGTAAGCATAGATGAATGCCAAGTCAGTTCCCAGCTTCTTCCATAGCATCCTCCAAAAATGACCTATGAATTTGGTATCACGATCCGAGACTATACTTCTCGGTAATCCATGCAGTCGCACAATATCTTTGAAAAATAAATTGGCGATGTGGGTTGCATCGCTAGTCTTATGAAATGGTATGAAATGTGCCATTTTTGAGAACCTGTCCACCACTAGAAAAATGGAATCCACTCCTCGCTAAGTTCTCGGTAAACCCAACACATAATCGATGCTAATGGCTTCCCATGGCCTCTCGGGTATGGGCAATGGCTGATATAACCCTTCGTTCTGTTTTCTTCCCTTCGCGTGTTGACAAATTATGCATCGGTCAACAAATCTCTTCACATCTGCACGCATGCCTGGCCAAAAATATGATTCACTCAGCTTCGCGAATGTTTTTTCATGTCCAAAATGGCCTGCTAAGCCTCCACTGTGCTTCTCCTTCACTAAATTCTCTCTCATAGAGCAATCTGGAATGCACAATTGATTGCCTTTGAACAACAATCCATCCTGGATTAGATACTCCAACCATGGGCTCCTATCCCTGAGCACCAGATTTTCATCTGCCTCGTATGCTTCACCAAAATCAACATCGCTTGCATACATATCCTTCAGGTTTTCAAACCCCAAAGTCTTGACCCTGAATTCCTGCAAAGATAAACATTTTATGCTCAAGGCGTCAGCTACCTTGTTGGCAGTCCCCAAAATGTGCTTTATCACAAATGTGAAATTCTGCATGTATTCCACCCACTTTGCATGCTTCTGATTCATCTTCTCTTGCTGGATCACGAACTGTAACGCATGGTTGTCACTGTACAGGACAAATTCTTTGGGTATGAGATAGTGCCTCCACTTTTTCAATGCCTAGATAATGGCATAGAACTTTTTATCGTATGTGGAGTATTTCAATTTTGCATCGTCCAGCTTCTCGCTGTAATATGCAATGGGTCTGTCATCTTGACTCAAGACCCCTCCAACAGCATACCCACTGGCATCACACTTCACTTGGAAGGTTTTCTGAAAATCTGGCAACACTAACACTGGTCGCTCAGTTATCTTTCGCTTCAACAAATTGAAGCTCCTTTCAGCCTCTGCTGTCCAATGGAAAACCTTATGCCGCTTCTTCACAGTGTCCATCATTGCAGCACTGATTCCACTAAAGTTCCGAATGATTTTTCTGTAGAAGCTTGCCAAACCATGAAAGCTTCTTACCTCAAAAACATTCCTCAGCAATGGCCAATTCCTGATCACTTAAATCTTCTCAGGATCCATCTCCAACTCATTTGTCGAGATTACAAAGCCCAAATAAATGAGTTATGTCTGCATGAAGGAACATTTCTTCAAGTTTATCAGCAGTTTCTCCTGCTGTAGCCTCCTCATCACGATAGCTAAATGCTTCAAATGCTCAGCCTTGGTCTTTCTGAAAATCAGTATGTCATCCAAATACACGACCACAAATTTGTCGATGAATTCCCGCAGGACTTCATTCATCAGCCTCATAAATGTGCTCGGCGCGTTTGTCAACCCAAACGGCATGACCAACCATTCCTACAAACCCTCATTTGTCTTGAATGTTGTCTTCCACTCATCTCCCTTTCTCATCCGGATCTGATGATATCCGCTCTTGAGATCTATCTTTGAAAAATAATTTGCCTCGCTCAGGCAATCCATCAAGTCGTCCATTCTCGGCAATGGAAACCTATACCTAATGGTGATCTTATTTATCGCCCTGGAATCTGTACACATTCTCCAGCCTCCATCCTTCTTCGGACTTAGTACCGTTGGAATGGCACACAGACTCAGACTCTCTCTCACTAATCCCTTGTCCTGCAGATCCTGTACCTGCCTTTTGACTTCCTCGTTCTCCTGAGGTGTCAACCTATACGCTGCTTTATTTGGTAGACTTGCTCCGGGTATGGGGTCAATGTGGTGAGTCACACTCCTCATCGGTGGCAACGAATGAGGTAGTTTGTCCATGATGATGTCAGCAAACTCTCCCAACAGTTGCTGAATCTCCTCTAGCAAGTCGTCTACTCTTTTGTTTGTCAGGACAATTCTCGGCTTCCTGACAACAAAGAACTGTGGATCTTCATTCTTCTCCAGCTCTGTGAAAATCTCCTTCCCACTCATGAGAAGTATTGTGCTACTAGCTTCTGGCTTTACTTCCTTATCCTTTATCGGCAGGAGTTTATGACTTCTTCCATCCTTCTCCAAGGTGTATGTGTTCATTCTCCCGTCATGAACAACATTCTGATCATATTGCCATGGTCTACCCAGCAGTATGTGACATACGTCTATGGGAATGCCATCACACAGAATCTCATCGTGATAGTTCCCAATTTTAAACTTAACTAAGCATTGTTTAGTGACACTTACCCGGTGTCCTTTCTGTAACCACGAGACTTTATATGGACTTGGGTGCTTAGTTGTTGCCAGCTCCAATTTCTCCACCATCTCGGTTGAAACGAGATTGTCAGTTCTCCCGCTGTCAACTATGACTTTGCACTTTCTATCCTTGACTGTGCAAGTTGTCCTAAACAGTCTGCTCCTCTGCACTGACGCAACTCCCCCTCGGTCGGACGGTCACTCCACCAGGACCTTCGCTTTCCACCTCTTTCTCAGGTGCCAAAAGAATTTTGTGCATCCCAAGTGATCTACCGTTGTCCACATCTTCGCTCTCAGCATCACGCCTCTGCGCCTCAGTGATGTGAGATTTTCCTTCGTCCATCTTCCTCTCTAGATAGTCAATGGATTTGGGTCCGTCTTTACCACATGTAAAAAATGTGATAACTCCTCCTCGACCTCTGTCTCGACCTTGGGTACGAGGAAATGTGTTCACGTTAGCATATCCTCCTTGCTGATCATCTTGTTGTCTCATCGGCTCAGAATTTTGCTATCGCTGCTGTGAGGTTCCACCTCTCTCAGTTTTCCCCTGAGGTCCCTTCCATTCCTCCTTGGGTTTCTGAGTTTTCTCCTGGGCAACTGTCTTGCCTCTGGGTTGACTTCTGCCTCGCCCTCGCTGTCCCTGCTTGCAGCCCAGCTTCTCCTCAGCTTTCAAAGCCATCTGGTACACATCCTCAACTGTTCGGATGGTCAGCATGCTTAGCTCATCCTGAATGTCATACATCAACCCATTCAGGTATCTTGCCACCTTTTCATCATCACTCTCTCGATGACCAGCTCGAATGTTGAGCCTATAGAATTCCTCGGTGTATTATTTCACCGTCATCAACTTCTGTCTCAGGTTCTGCATGCACCTGAACAGAGTGATCTGGTAGTCTCTCGGAATGAACTTCGCCTTCATCTTGGCGATCATCCAATCCCATCTTTTGATCTTTTGTTTGCCTTTGGAATGCCTGTCCACCTGTAGCTCGTCCCACCATAAGGCTACATGTCGCTTCATCTTCGTGACGACATGCCTTACCTTATTGTCCTCTTTGATGTCTTCGTAATCGAAGTAGGTGTCGAGTGCTCGGATCCAATCCAGCAATTCCTTTGCATTTAGACTTCCCTCATAGACGGGAATGTCCATCTTCGTCTTCAAGCTCATCCTCAAAATGGCTCTAATAAACCTCTCGGTTGATGCATCTTCATCCGTGACTTCTTCTTCAGCATGTCCATCTTCCTCTTCAATCTCGGGATCACTGAACTCTGCTGCACCAGCACCACGTCTCTGGGTGGTCTCTATTTCTTCAAGTCTGGCTCGGAGATCTCTCATCTCTCACTCTATTTCAGCATTACCTGTTGGCCTACCCCTTCTTCGGGCATCCCTGTCCTCACGATCAGGTGACTGCCTTTCTCTCCTGGGTGGCATTATGTTTCTTCTATCTTTGCTTCAGAAAACAAAGACACTCCCACTCTGATACCACCCTGACGCAACCCCACCTCGACCGGACGGTCGCTCCACCAGGACCTTCTCTTTCCACGGGCCCGAAGAACTCAATAGCTCTTCCAACTCCCCTCAGGAGCCTTCGTTCCCCACAGGTTCCTCGCCGCCGACCTCCTCTTCGTATATTGGGAGATCGGATCTCACGATATCGCGAGGCTCATAACACTGCTCCCGGCCACTCAAACGCCGAGTTCCGAGTACCGATGGTCAACGGTCAATGCTCCGTATATCGGGGAATTCCCTACCAGGAAATCGGTAGATGAAAGGAGGTGATTTTCTCACCTTTCAAAACCCCGAACGTCGATGTGCGATGCCACGTGTTGTACTCCACACAATCTCTGTGGGACCCGTTGCAACTCGCGACCTCGCGATTTTCTCCATGTGCCTTTCGACTTGCAGTCGCCAAAGTGCCGAGTCCCGGGTACTCTAGATCTCTTGCCACCTGTCCCTCCTCTGATTGACGGCTCGGATTAAATCGGGGGATCGCGACTCACGATTTCAATGTGCATGTATTTCTTGCACTCACCAGCCCCGATGTGCTGATATGTAATGACAAACGGCCTCCTCCGTGCACTTGCGAGTTAACTCCCTTGCAGCTCCTCTACGATCTGATGGTCTGCGGGGTTTCATGACTCTCCACGAATACTTCAAGTCTTCGATTCTCTTCCTCTTGAAGAGTTCTCCGCTTTACCACCTTTGCCCTGTATGAACTTCACTGGGGTCTGTTCCCACCGTGAAGTGGAAAGGTGCTATCCCTCTTGAGCTTCTGTGACTCTAACTCCTTCAGAGCTTTCTCGAACACGTTCCCTGTGCTTGAACATGGCCTTCGTTAACCCTCAACGATGCTGAAGATTTCCAGGCTCTATGCACTGGCAGTCACAGCAACCCGACCTTCCCTTCTCAAACTTGCTACTAGAAATTCAGTTCGACCTGCACTCACCTGCATGGCTCGAATAATCCAAATCAACTCCGGATTAAATGAGAATGAAAGTTTAACTGTAGAGCCCCCTCAATGCACTATATGCGGAGGAATTCGACTGCACTCTATGCAAGAATATCCTGGCTCAAATAGAGAAACAATTGAAACTCATTCACTCATTCTCTCAGGTTTCAAAGCTGATATGAAATCACATAAGCAACATATAGAAGATAAGCATAAAGAGAAGCAAGCATGAAACATCATAACATCAAAAACACACACAATTCAAACACAACCATGGAATTGAATCAAGAGATTTCTTCTATTAATTCAATCCCCGTTTTCTAAAAAAACATCATTTAAGGCCTCAAAATGGCCCCGGAAGTTAAAAACTGCTAAAAATAGCAAATTACCAAAATTGCCAGAAACATGTTTTGGGCCAGTTGGAGAAGGTGGGCATCCACCGATATTCACCTGGATCAATCGCAGACTGATCAGGGGAAAATTCTGGTTGTGCGGTGGCAAGAGGAAGTGCAACATCAATGGTTCCCAAGGGTTCGAATCCCAGACCCACCTGAAATGGGCTATGGTCGATGGAACTATGGAGAGCCCTGTTGTAACCGTGTTGGACATATGGGAGACTCTCATCCCATGTACATGGATGGTTAGAATTATACATTCCTAGTATGTGCACAGTCATCCAATTGACAACCTTTGTTTGGACATCAATTTGGGGTTGAAAGAAATGGATTTTGTGAGCTTGGTGTCCAACAGAGACTAGAGACTTGACCAAAAGGTGTTGGGGAACCTTTTGTCTCAGTCAGAGATGATGGTTTGTGGTATCCCAAAGTGGACCCACAATCATTCAAGGAATATCTTAGAAGTATCTGTCATTGTGACATTCTTCTTACAGGTTATGATGATGACCATCTTCAAAAACCGATCAACGACCACAAACACACAGTCATTTCCTTGCTTGGTGGACATAAATCCATACATGTAATCCATTGAGATGGATTCCCAAGGATTATTAGGAATAGGAAGAGGGGTGTAGGGTGTATAATCTTTTTTTCTTGATGGCTAGCTTGGAAATGGCACAGGCAGTGCTAGATCTGATATACTTGCTAACGTCCTGTCAAAGTTTTGGCCAATAAAATGTTTTTGAAGAATGACCACAGTTTTCTCTACGCCAAAATGTCCTGCCACCTGACTATAGTGGGATTCCTAAGTAAGCATTGCACACTCACTTGTATGAACAAACAGATGGCCCATGTGGAATAAGAGTTCATCCTGAATGTGAAAATCAGTGGCAGTTGCGCCTGTACCCAAGAGTTGGTAGGTGGTGGAGAAGTCTGGATCTTGTTGATAAAGTTGGGGCCACCCAAATGCTTCATGTCCACATGAATGGATCACGGTGGTGAGTTCAACTAGAGGAAGTTGACTGAGGTACTCAATATCACGATTGGAGATACATGTCTTATACTTGATGTTGATATGGAACTATTGTAGTTAGGTAGACCACTTCTAATGGTGGTAGTTCTGCAATTTCCCCTATGTCTGTATGAACTATAGAGGCTTGTGATCAGTGTGTATGATCATCTCTTTCCCAAGAATGTAATGTTTCCATTGACGATAAGATTATACAATGGAATACATTTCCTTTTCATAGGTGGGGTATTTACGGACCTTATCAGGTAGTGTCTCACTATGGTATGCCATGAGATGCCCATGTTGAGTGAGAACTGTACCCACATCATAGTCAGATACATCAGTCTCAATATCGAATGGTTGTTGCAGATTGGGAAAGGAGAGTATTGGAGATCAGCACAATTGATGCTTCAGATCATCAAATGATCATTTTTTCTCCTTCCCCCACATGAACTTGGCCCTAAAACTGCCCTTGGTAACCTGGCTAAGGGCCCATGCAATATGGGAGAATCCAAACACGAACCATCGGTAGAAGTTGGCTAGTCCCAAAAAGATCCAAATCTCGGTCAGTGTGGCCAGGGATGGCCAGTCACGGATGACTTGGATCTTAGCTATATCAACATGTACCCCATGCTCATCAACAATGTAGCCCAAGTATTGGACCTTGTTCATTCCAAAAGAGTATTTTTCCAAGTTGGCATAAATCTTGTGTTGTCGCAGAGTGATCAAAACCTGTTGAATATGCCGCATGTGCTCCTCCCACGTTCTATTGAAGATGAGGATGTCATCCAAATATACTACCACAAAGGAGTTGGTGAAGGGTCTCAATACATAATCCATCAATCTCATGAAAGTGGTTGGTGCATCTGTTAATACAAAGGGCATGACCAACCATTCGTAGAGACCTTCTTTAGACTTGAAGGTTGTCTTCCATACATCAGTTGGTTCGATGGGAACCTGGTGGTATCTAGACTTTAGGTAAATCTTTCTAAATAACTTGTCCCCCTTGAGTTGGTCAAGAAGGTAATCAATCCTAGGAATGGGGTAGCAGTTCATGAATGTGATTTTGTTTAAGGATTTGTAATCAATGCAGAGTCACCAAGTCCTGTCCTTCTTCTGCACCATTACAATTTCCCCTTTTAAAAAATCTCTCGGATATAACACATGATTTCTTCATTCTCCATCGGCGAGTGTCGATAGACTGGTCCATTAGGTAGAGGTGATTTGGGGGTCATATCAATTGGATGCTTGCATTGGCAGTGTGTCGGTACCCCTTTAGGTGAGGAGAAGATGTCTTTGTATTCTTCCACAATCATGTCCACTTGTTGTTGCTACAAAGAGAGGCATTGTGTAGAGGCCATGGATGTGGCAACGACCTTCTACTTACTGTGATCATAGATCGCAAAGAAGAAAAAATTATGGGTTTTTGAAATGACCTTACTGCATTGCTTAGAAGAGATTAAAGAAATAGCAGTAAGCGGTGCTACCTTGGCGATCCTATACAATTTTCTACCCAAAGTAATAATAACACTGCAGGGTCTAGACTCATACAAGACATGATGCTTCCACAAATATGGTTTTCCTAAAATAACATCACAAACTTCAAGGGGATAAATATCACACAGTACCTCATCTTTGAAATGCTTGATGTCATAGGGAAAATGACATTGTTGGTTGACACGAAGATCTCTTCCTTGGCAAAGACAGTCGATGGTGTAGGGCTACAGGTGTAGCGTCATTGAAAGGTCCAGTCGCTTGAAGATCTCTACTGAAATTAGGTTCTTGTGACTTCCATTGTCGACAATGAAATGAATCAGAGCCACCTTGACCCACATCTGCAAGTGAAAGAGGTGTTCCCCTTCCTCTGGTTCTTCTGGTTCACTTGATCGGACTTTGGTGGTAGCGACAATGGCACTGGGTTCAACATCGATAATCTGCTTACCTCCTTCAGGATTTGACTCAGAATCAGAATAATCCTCTGACCCGAGAGCCTTCAACTCGACCATGAGGGACTTCTTGGAGTGACATTCTTCGGTGTTGTGCCAAGGAATTTTATGGTACTCACACCATTTTCCCGTGTCCTTCTTCGTCTTCTCATTACCCTTCTTATCCTGTGGCTTGGAATGGTTGTCCTAAGGGTGGCCATGTTGACCCAGTCCCTTTTGTGTGGGTTGGGGATACCTTTTCTCTGCTTCAACTGTGAGGGGTTTGCAGATACAAACTCTTATTGTTTCTGCTTAAATTTTTGTTCAATCTTGACAACATATCTATAAGTCATGCCCAATTAGGTGATGTCTAGGAACTCCATTTATGTTTGAATGTATCTATGCAAACAACCATGGTATTTGAGCACTAGATGATGCTCAAAGCATTTTATACCTAATTTGGTGCATAGGGTATGGAAAATATTGGTGAATTATGGTACCGTCTAGTCACGTTATTGACGTAGGGTGGTCCATCTAGTGTATTGGTCCTCATAGCTTCCAACAGGGTAGTATTTTTCTTTAATGGCATCCTGGAAGGAATCCCATGTAGGGGCCACCACAAACATTTCAGATTCCTCCACGACCCTTTTCTCAGAGTAAGTATCCCACCAGTCTTTAACATGGGGAATGACCTTGAGGAGTGCAAAAGTAATCTTTTCCCTATCGGAAAAATTGTGGACCGAAAAATATCCTTCGAGTAGATTCAACCATTTATCTATAGCATCTGCATCTGTCAATCCTTCAAATAATGGAATACCAAAATTTACCTATACCTTGAAGGGGGTTGCATGGCCGCTTGATGAAGATGCTTCTCCTGTGGGCAACCGTCGAAGGATCTGCGCGAAGTTGTCCATCATTTTGTTCCTTTGTCACGCGAGGCCTTCTTTGAGCAACATTTTAATAGGATCTCATGATCTATCATATTTATTTTAATCTCCCATGTTTTTTTTTCGAGCTCGGCGAAGCTGATATAGTAATGGTTCGATTGGTTCAAGTCCCAACTTCTTGTACCCATACCTTGTCGGGGACATGCATGAAGAAAAACAAATGAAGAGAAGTCTGCTCTGATACCACTGATCCGGATTTAGAAGTGGAATGAACTGATTAACAGACTAAATACAATAAACATGGATATAGGAAGAATAACACAAATATCCAGTGAACAATATCTTCTATTAAATAATGAAATAGGTTGAAGCTGTAAAACTGTAGAACTGAAACTTGCTCGAATGGTGGTATCTATCTCTGAGAAGATATGTGGATGCTACGAACATCTGTCTGAGAATAATGGATTACAATGAGGCTCCATAGGCCCTTTTCATATTACTCATGAATGCAAAAACCCTAGACATCTAAAAACCTTACCCTAGAAGGAAAAACGCCAAATGTCATGTGGTCCCTATGGGTAAGTTGGTGTAATTTGGTATCTCAACTTTCTAGGGTCGTAACTTTTGCATACGACCTCTGTTTTAGGCACATGATAGCCCATTGGAAAGGTATTTCAGAGAACTACACATTTCGTTGTCAAACTCTAACTCTATCTACAGTTTGACTATGGAAATCCAAAAAAACAACGTTTAGGGCCCCAAAGAGGCCTCGAAAGTACAACAAGATGTGTTGACATGAAAACATACAAAATAATATAGTTGGATTAGGCGAGAGGCCACCTGTATCCACCTAGAGGATGTGTGGGGATTCATAGAGCCCTATAAGTGTAGAACCCACAATTACAAAGCAGGACATAAGAACGTGTTGAAAAAAAAAAAAACACAAGGAGCTAGTTGGAATAAGTGGGTGGCCACCAATATCCACCTGAATTAGAGATCTAAGGAGAAGCGAGGAGAGCACACTGAGATGATAGGCAAGGAGAGAACACCGTGAGTAGCTTCCCAAACCTTGATATCTCTGTGAGGGAATGTTGGAGAAGGATATCTAGGGCACGACATTGGAGGAGACCGAGCTAGAGGGAACACTATGAGCACACTTGATAATGGTGAGTGGTTTTTACCATCATTCAGTTCTCATTATTTTTGAAATTGATTTGGAAAACCTTCACATTGTAAATAAATCCAATGAATCGAGTTGATTATGTTTTCTCACCTATGTTTGGGAGGGTGGTTGTTAGCATGCATAATTTCCACGTAGGGTGAGAATTATTCCATCATGTTAATAAATTTAGGAAGGATCTACTTCACCAAGAATATCAACCCCCTTAAGCATTCCATTTTGAACAATTTGAAGAAGGTCACCATGCCTTCCTTCCCAACATTATTTTTTTTCATTGAGATACAACTTTTAAAAATATGGATCACAACAACATAATTTTCTTATGGGAGAAGGAAGACAATAGTGGTATAGAGAAATCATATCAGTGGGTAGTCCAAGGAAAGGTAGGGATGAGGAGGTCATATCAGTGTCTTTGGATTCAATATCCTTTGTGCATAGAATTTTTTTTGATGGGGATTTCTCTTAGATATTTAACATATTCATTCCCTCGATGTTTATTGAGATAAACATAGAGTTGCACCTTTTTTAATTTCACAATTGTGAGGCTATTGAAGCCTACAAGGGAATCAAATGATTCAAGAGGAGAGGGGTTGGCTCAAATGAAGAGGAAAATTCCTATTTCCCCCTTTTGGGATCATGATCACATAATAAGAAGGAATAACCTATTCAAGGATGTCCCTTAACTATGGATTAATACAAATACCAAGGGCACTTGCCTAGTCATTGGAGTGATTAAGGAAAACAATCATAGACATAAAAAATTATATGTAAAATAGAAATGAAGAAGAGTATATGTGCAATGTATCAAAATAAAATAAAATATTATTAAACTTCTTCAATATCCACAATTAACTCCAAGAAAACCCCCTCAAAGTTTGGCACTCCTCAATAAAGGTGGAAAGATGCTCAAATTAGGGTTTGACAAAGTCTTTTCTACCACACGTCATAGTCCTTTGAAGTGCTTCCTCAAACCATGCTCTTCTAACATGTTCCTTCCTTAAAATAAGAATTCAAACCTTGAGATAGGGGAGAAATCCTATTTGTTTGCATACATAATCCTTGATCATGCCATACAATCATTTTATATTTCCTTATATGGTGGAGTGTTCCTTCCAAGATGAAATTTAAACCATGTTCTTATGGTTTAGCTTTCATATTGTGTCCTCTCCTTAGCTAGGGCATTCGTCAATCATGTGTGCTAAGCAATTATTATAACCCCTTTCACATGGGGTGCTCCTCCTCTAATTTTTACTTTATCCTTATTTCATGGCTGGAAAGAGTCAAATCTGCCACTTGGTACCCCTTTTGAATTCATCAAGCTGGGCACTCCCATTAAAATATGAATACCATTAAAATAAAAGGGAATAAACTTTGTTGACTCCTCTTTCAAACATTGAAATTGCATCAATTGGGCCATGTTTAAAATCCTATAAACGTTGACTTTTGAAATGTTTATTACTTTTCCTATCCATTTCTCTTTTTCACTTTTCCATAACTTGATTTTACCCCAGGTTTTATATCTCTTCCTTTATGCAACCCATCCTAGTTCATCTATCTATAAGTTTTTAATGACCTTCATTCTA
>JZKD02S1414974.1:75932-88231 GCA_000966675.3 Picea glauca
ACTTGCCTAGTCATTGGAGTGATTAAGGAAAACAATCATAGACATAAAAAATTATATGTAAAATAGAAATGAAGAAGAGTATATGTGCAATGTATCAAAATAAAATAAAATATTATTAAACTTCTTCAATATCCACAATTAACTCCAAGAAAACCCCCTCAAAGTTTGGCACTCCTCAATAAAGGTGGAAAGATGCTCAAATTAGGGTTTGACAAAGTCTTTTCTACCACACGTCATAGTCCTTTGAAGTGCTTCCTCAAACCATGCTCTTCTAACATGTTCCTTCCTTAAAATAAGAATTCAAACCTTGAGATAGGGGAGAAATCCTATTTGTTTGCATACATAATCCTTGATCATGCCATACAATCATTTTATATTTCCTTATATGGTGGAGTGTTCCTTCCAAGATGAAATTTAAACCATGTTCTTATGGTTTAGCTTTCATATTGTGTCCTCTCCTTAGCTAGGGCATTCGTCAATCATGTGTGCTAAGCAATTATTATAACCCCTTTCACATGGGGTGCTCCTCCTCTAATTTTTACTTTATCCTTATTTCATGGCTGGAAAGAGTCAAATCTGCCACTTGGTACCCCTTTTGAATTCATCAAGCTGGGCACTCCCATTAAAATATGAATACCATTAAAATAAAAGGGAATAAACTTTGTTGACTCCTCTTTCAAACATTGAAATTGCATCAATTGGGCCATGTTTAAAATCCTATAAACGTTGACTTTTGAAATGTTTATTACTTTTCCTATCCATTTCTCTTTTTCACTTTTCCATAACTTGATTTTACCCCAGGTTTTATATCTCTTCCTTTATGCAACCCATCCTAGTTCATCTATCTATAAGTTTTTAATGACCTTCATTCTAATTTTGGGCTCAATTTTCTATGACAAACAGTGCTATTATTTTTCCTCTTTCTCTCATCATTACAATTCCCATATCTTCGTTATCACTACCACTTTTATTGGTTCTTACTATATTAATGGATTTCTCTCTATCTCAATCATTTGGGAATTCTTGGGCACATAGTGATGTTTTGGAAACTTTTGTGGATTTCTTCTTAATTGGATATGTTTTATTGATATTTGCCTCATTTATTGCTTGAATGACTACTTTCTTTAATATTTATACTTCTTTTAATGCCTTATCCTTTCCTCATATCTTCTTACCTTTCATCGACTTACATCCCATTAATATTCCACTCGTCAAACTAACTTTCATTTAATTTTTCAAGCGTTGTATCTATTTAATTTTTCCCCATTTAAAACTATCTTCAATATTTTAGAACTCTATGTTGGTTAGTTACCTAAGTTTGTAGTAAAGGTATGGAAGGTGTTGGTATAGTCCCATAGTTTGATTCTGACCTCGGTGGAGCTACAACCATTTGGTGTATTGGTCCCCGTAGCTCCCCACATGATAATATTCCTCATTGAGGGCATCCACAAAATCCCCCCTATGTGTCTTCAAGCTCCAGGTGGAATTGTGTTCTTCCTCTCATCATTCTCTAGGTGAAACCCACCTAGAGATTCATAACCTTCACTAAGTTGGGAATCCACATGCATGAGTGCCCCTACTAATTTAGGTAATTGCACCCTCTAATTGTGCATCCAAAACTAAAGATATAAAACATTTATTTATAACTTTGAATATAGAAAAATAATTCCAAAAATTGGAACTAGGATGATGATGGACTACTCACTAACAAGATGTGCACATGCGACTAAAGGTACAACCAAACAGGTAGATGTCAGATACTTATTCCTCGAGTGATGGAATCTTAGGACAAATAGAGGGAAATGTGACTGCATCTAGTAGATACGATATGAAAACAATGACCAGAGGTGAAAAAGTCAGAAGAAAATTTTGTAGACGCATGGAATTTTTTCTTGCCGAAGGAGAATCATGCTCTTATGATGATGAGAGCATAGGAGACATAGAGGTACCACTCAGGTATAAGCATTTGGTGAAACAATGGGTACCTAAGGAACTGCCTCCATTAGACACTGAATTCATTGTTAACAATAAGACATATCACATTGCACCATCCTCCTTGCATGGCTGGGGCTATTTTACATGGATGGAGTAACTGTAAAATAAAATACAATAACTGAATTTATGGACTATGTCGGACCATGTTACAACTATAATGATTGGATGCGGTTGGTCCGGTACATGCAAAGTATGCGGAGATATGCACTCACCTCAAATTATATACAACTAATAAACAACAATAAAAATAAGGGAGCGACTATCTATATTGATGGAAGGCCTAAATCTTCCGAAAATATTGCAGGGTTTATAAACAAGACATGACTCGAGACAACAAACAAGCAACTGAATTGCATATATGAGGGATGTAAAGAGAATCAAGTTGTCATGTGCACAATAAAAAAGATAGCTCCCAGGGAAGAGTTATTTGTGTATTACCATTTGAATCGAATAGAAACATTGACTAATAATGTGCGGGTACTTATGCAAAACCTCTCTAAGAAACCTCTACTTATTGCATTATATATTTTTTTTAATCTTTAACAATGTTTTAAATATTTCACGGTCTCAATTTTATAATAATGTGGGAGGTTGATCATTGCGGATGATTTTATTTGGGTGGCAATCAATTTTTTTGTTATCGTTAACAATTTTTTAAAATATTTGGGGGTTCTAATTATATTATATTATAATGTGGCAGGATGATTGCGGAAAAGGGTCAGCCGCAGAACATGTAATTGATTATCAAATTCGACTTTCATTTTACATGAATTTTATTATTTATTTATATAATTTTATTTTTGTGGTGATCAATTATTTCATTTGTTTATATAACTAAAATAACAATGATTTTCATGTTGAAATTATATGTAGTCGGTAGGCCATGTTGATCATGATTCCGCCGATGAGGAAGGGTTGTATTCATCCCCTGATCTGATGGTACTAATAAAAATAAAGATCATTAAAATGAACAAGGAACTTGATAGCTTGTTATAGCGTCCATATCAAACTCGTGGCGTCCTAGAAAAGATCAATATCCTTATGTCACAAATTAACACATATAAGGTAATAACCATAATTTAAAGTGTTTTTTTTTAATGTACTCATATGTTCAATTATGAAACTCTATTTTTTAACTTTTACATTATCTCACGAAAAAAAACATTTTATTTTTTATAAATATATTTTTGGAGCTTGTTCATCCCGGTGTTGGTAGTAGTGGTGTTGCATAGATGCCATAGAGTGTTAACACTAGATGTCATACATTGGTTAGAGTATTGTTTACTTCTCCATTTTCCACACCTAATTTAGATAGGATCCATTAAACACACCACCAGGCATGCACACAACGGTCAAGCTTTAGAGGTGGTGAGAAACATGAGGATGATGATGTGGTTGTCATGGTTGCATTTCCTAGAGCTAGATGTGTGACTAGCATGGGGACCCTTTCATGCACATTTTTGGTCGATGATAACAAACTTCCATTAAAACAAATAAGACTCTCGGGTAGTTTTTCATATTTTAACTATTTCATGTTGTCCATCTCATACACAAATCATCTAGATTATTATTTTTAAATTAATGATCATATATTTTTGTGTGTAGGAAATGACCATTTTTATAGGCACTTGGAGAGAAAGGCCTTGTTGATTTTTGGGGCAAACTTACGCATGAGGTGGAATTGTCAGAATTCCAACCTCAAAAAATAACTTATGGATTATCTCGAAGGCCTCTTTGGAGTAGACACGTTCAATAAAAAAATTGTCACCTTCCAAACAAGAGAATATTTAAAATATACGAGGGATGTTTATAGATGAAGCTTGGTAGGAAACCCTAGGTATAAGAATCCTCCCTCGATTCCAAAGAGGGAGTGGAAGGTGATCATTGATGATACAAAAGAAAATATATTTAAAATATCAGGAGAAAAAATAATTTGTACCCCAAGGTAAATTACAATATTTTGATTTCAATAACTTTAATTTTCTTTAGATCTAAATAAAAGTGTGGTATATAGCATACTTGAAAATTGTGATGATAGGTTTCCTGACACTTCGAAGGAAACCAAAGCAAGGATTTCCAAACATGGCCAACACAAGCTAGGCCAGGGCGGCTACTCGAGGTTATAGTCACGAATCGTAAGTACCCAAACATCTTAAGAATATTATTTGTATCGCCTTACAACTTTCAATTTATTGCAGCCAAAAACATTAAAAAAACATGCTCTTATGCAATGTAGGGCAACGACTTTGGAACTGAAACCACGGAGGAAAATCTCCAGCTTGGTTACAAGTATGGCTATAAAGTCATGGTTGATCGTAGGAAAAGCATGGGGAAAACCCCAAGATCCAGTTTATGGGATAAGGTAAATAAAAATCAGTCTACATTAACATTTCATTACTTATAAAATACATAAATGTTTGATATCGTCCATAACTTTAATGTCTTAATTTGTTTTAATTAGGGGAGAAACACTATCAATGAAACCATTAGCATTGGACAACAAAGTGTTGATAGTGCAGTGTGGCCATAAGATCATGTTGCTCCCCAGCAGGACCATCCCAATGGCATGCAACCCCAAGATGTTCCTGTGACTGAGGCCCACGATGATAAAATGGTTGTATATTAATCATATACTTAATAATTTCGTACTTATAAATTTCATACTTCTAATTTTTATTACTTATACATTTACAATTTTGTCCTTATAAATTTTGTCATTTCAATGGAAGAGAATGTAGTAGTTGATCCTCCTCGACCTGAAGATGATCAGGAGAACAAGGAAACCATTCCAACGATGTCGACTAGTGGACCAACAGGCAAATAATTACATTGCAAAGGTTTTTTTTAATATTAATGAACTACTTCAATGATATTTAAAAAATGGCCATATAAATTTAATATTTTTTGTTTTTGTAGGTGATGGCCCCTCACAGCAGCCTCCACGTCGTGGGTACGATACCAGGCATGCTCGGTGTTGAAAAATATTTTTTTTCTAAACTTTAGACTCAAATAAGTTTAATTCTTGTTTAAATAAATACAAACACGCACTTGGATATCACCATTGATGGGGTCTTCCATTTAATACAACGATCCTAAGAAAGTTATGGACCGGCCCACTAATTGAAAGGTCAAATCACTAAACACAATCTTCAAAATGTCGAGTCTCAGGGTTTTGCAGACCTAACAGTCCAACATGTAATGAATCTCAATGTCCCGACAAGAAAAATCACGAAACTGTGATAAGTTTTAAGCCATGTTAATTAAAGAATTAAAAATGATTAATACAAATTAATCACATCATGACTTCATGATTCGGGGATCCATGCCTCGAGCGATCACCAAAGTCCCGATATACAAAATTGTGAAACCAGCTTAAATTAAACCGGGTTAATTGAACAATTAATAATGATTAACGATAAATAAATCTTATCGCAAATTCGCATCTCATGAATCCAGTCTCGAACGACAACCTAAAATCCCGATACCCTAGGTCACGAAACCCGTAATTAATCATGATTAATTAAAACGTTAAACATGATTAATATTAATTAATCAATCGTGATTTCACGATTCTGGAATATTAGCTTGAATTGAAATAGGTTAACCAGGGACCCAAAACCCCGAAACGGATTAAGGTAAATATAATTAATTAATGTATAAACTTGATTTATTAACAAATAAAACAATTTTGTTTTACCGTTGAGTTTATGCTGATTGCAATATGGGTGATTTCAATTTTCTTTTCTGATCACGATAATTGACCATTAATGTTATTAAATAACCATCCTGGGGAAATGATTTCAAATAAGATCTTGTGTTAATGCCCAAATATTTTTATTAAAAGACTTAAACGTATTGCCAGTGAATGTATATGTAGGTCGAGGCATCTAACGCAAGAAAGACTTTTTCATTTTAAATTACATTCTCGTTTTGGTAGATATTTCTTAACAAAATACTCAGTCCTGTGCATGTTCTGTGACAAATAATAGGTTTTTAAGAACTGCTACCATGCCGCCACAAAAAGAAGCTAAAGCAACTAGTGATATTTCAGGCCAGATTTTAGAGATTATCTCCGACACCTCACCCAAAAGTATAAACATAGCTAAAACCTGGATGAATGTATTCAACATCCTACAGTATGAGCTGGTAAAATGCCTTGATGATTCAAGCAACAATGAAAAAGAAGACTTATCTACCAAATACAAGACTATTGCTTAGGTAGAGATGCATAAGGTAGAAACAAGGCCGAGTCATTTACCCTACAATGACATGATTAAATGGGCACTAGATCATGTGGATATCCCAACTAGAACTATTTTCAATTCTCAGAAGGTATTTGTTGGGTCATTTCCATCGAAACACATACAGGTGATGTATAAACTATCTTCAACATCAAACTTCATTTACAATGCCAGTTTTCTAAAGAATTTTAGCAAGAAGGAGTGTGATCAATATGGAAAGAATCTTTCCAACTTGATTAAGGACTGGTGCTCATGCCCCAAAACGTTCAGAGACGATTCTCAGGGCATATACTTAATATCATCGCTAGAACCACATTTCATGTATATAGCCATGATGATGTGTAGAATTTATGGAAAAGAGAACACATCCTATTTGTTTCTACCATGGTTACCCATTATACACACAGTGGCAGAAGGTTATTCTTTCGATTGGGCCAAGATGTTGTCGGACAATCTAACTAGTGAAATTACAGAATACCAAGCAAAGAAAGCCAAGGTGAAATCAACTTCATTTTACATTTCATCTTATATCATGGACACCATATGTTTCATGACGTCTTTCCCACTGATGGGATGGAGTTGGACTCCAGATAATATAGAACCAATTCATTTTTATCATTCAAAACTCTGGGAAGACAAGGAAAAGGATTTCTTTTATGAAATCTATCATTGGGTAGCGGTTCTGATGCACATTGCTATTTTTGGTCACTCACCTCCTAGAATTTCAAACACAATTGTGGCTAACTTGGATAAAGTGGCAGACTGCTACATCGAAGAACACTTCTCTTATATCATATTTTTCAGTTGCTCAATTCCCCCATATGCTTTACCGCAATTCTTACCAGACCGTCTAGTGTGCCGCGAGGTCGCATGAAAAACTATACTCGGGGGAATTAGAAAAGAGTTCAAAGGAGTACAGAAAAAGGTATGGCCATCGTTTCCCTTACAAATTGGTGCATTGTCTTTATTGGATTTCAGCCACTCCAAAGTGGAGGTTGCGGCCTTAGAATAAATAAAACTGGCTAACATTGAATTTAAAAAACAAAACCCACAGAAGTTCGTGGGTAACCATATGGCTAGTTGCAATCTCAAAAAGTATGAACATGAAGAATCCCCTCAAGATGAAATGTTCCAAGGGGTAAGATCTTACCAAGAAGTTCTGAGCCAAGTTTGAGCTCTATTACCTGATAAAATGATTGATTTTTACAACTTCCAAAAACACCAAAGAAGTAGTCTTCTGAAAGTATTACAAGGTTAAAACCCAATGTCCCCTACTACATAGCAAATAGAGACCCAAAATCCAAAACTCATAAGCTATAGAAAACAAGAAGCCCCAGAAAACTCAGATAAATATGAGATCTTGACTCAGAAGAAAGATATCCCGATGACAGAGGTATGTGATGACCAGGCCAAAGATCAATAAGAGACATTAATAAATCAAGGAGAATATAATCCATTGTCTTCATCAGATAAATCAACTGTAGATGGAACTGAAAAATAGTTATCTACAGAAATCGACAACCCCATTCAGGTTGTCACGCCATTTCAATTCACTATAGGAAACCCTAATGCAGAGGTAATACTCATAGGAGATATCACACCTATCCCTATTGAAGATATACCTCCTTCTGATTTATTTTTCAGTAAGAARAGGAAAGTTGTGGTGAAGAAKGAAATACACCAGAAAAAGAAGGTGCGACCATCAAAAAGCAYAGASTACTATTGGATGGACAAAATTTGGAAGAAGAAGACTTTRMCAGGAATGATTTTAAGGATGGAAATTTATTTTAAAATRTAGAAACCTTGACATATCTTACTARTCTTTCATATGTCAACTATAAATGTTTGGCGATATTTTTGTAAAATATTCAAATTTCTAAATATTTTWTATAKTTTTTATAAAATTCTAGCTATTTTTAAGGTAAAATAATTTTATCCTATAGAATTTGGGCRAATCATTTTTAAAATAAYGAATCTCGTTTTYTGAAAAACCATGTAAAATTAGCCCATGAGCGAAATTTATCCCCTAAAATCAYCCCTAGACTTTGCTACAGAGGTACYAGGCTCTTTGGGAGCTTTTGCAACAACTAAYCTATTCTCAGTTGATAATCTGAAAGAAAAACTGAAGCAGAAGAATCAGGTGATAAGTCAGTTGCAAAATCAAATAAGGACTACAAAAAATAATGTCAGAGATGAAGTCAATAAAGGGCTTGAACAAGCTAGATCTAGTGATAAGTAAGAAATCTAACTGCTCAAGTCCAGTCTTGATGAAATTCACAAAAATATGTAAGTGAGTGAAAGACAGACTATCCAGCAAGATGAGTTGATAAACAAATTACAAGACAAGGTCAGTTCCAATGAGAAAAGGGTTGTGGATATAGCATTGTTTCAAGCTCAAGCATTGGAAGTGCTAAAGAAACTGGAAATTACTCAACAAATCCTACTCTCTAAAGTAAAAATCATCCAAAATCATTCTCAGGTGATGGATAAAGCATTAAGTAATATTGTTTTAAGAGAGAGAGATGTTATCATTGCCCGAACTACCTTCCAAGAAGCGGTTATATCATCAACAAAAGAAGGAAGAGATATGGCTTCTAGATTGTCCATTTCAAAGAAAACCAGAGGTGATATTATACTAAAGACTTGGGAGTCAAAAATAGTCAAAGGTAGGAAAATGGCTAAGGAAGTGAAATAATCTTGTGAATAAGTTTTTTGTTCACTTAACAAAGAATTATTAGGCCTTGATAAAGAGGATAGTTCTAGAATATTGGGTCAGATTGATATAGCTAAACATCAGCTTGACATTAAGACAAATATGGAAGAATCCCAAGTTGAAATATCACAGATAAAATAGGTCGATATTTCTCAAATAGATAGATGGATACTACAACCGTAGTGCATTATTTCAGAGGATAGGCGAATAGAAGAGGGATTGCCTCAGCCGGAAAATAAATTATACATTTTTGAGGCAAATAACTTAACAAAATATTCCAGGTTGGTAGCTCAATTTGTGGGAAGATGCATCAAATGTATTGAGTAGGGAAAAGGTAGTACCTCTAGAAACAAATGATACAATATGTGTACATTATCTATTTCGAAGCTGGAATACAGAAAAGGAAAATTCCTATTCCATCATTACGAGAAGATCAAGAAGAATGCAAGTGAAGCGCTCGAACTTCTATATTTTGAATTTTTAAGTATTCTAAAATATAGGGAAATTCCAACTGTTTGAGGTTGAGAACTTTTGTATAAATGCATATTCAAAAGAATAAACAAAGGCTTCTTCTTACCGGTTGAAATTGAGAAAACTCTCCTCATTGAGGATTAATACAAGTGCAGACTAGAGATTCCACATTTCGTCTAGTTTGAGTTATGTATTCTTCTGTCTTTTCAAATTCCAACATCTTTTATATACTTCCTTGATGAATGCCTAATCGCAATTTAGTACATCTATTGTGGTTATATTTCATTAAGTTATCTAATAACAAACAAACTTTCCTTTATATTGGATATTAGCAAATACAAGACCTGTGAGTTAATTAGATTACTATATTTTATGCTTCATTAAAAGTTACATTATCTATTTTCCTCTTCTGTAAAAAAGTAATATTCTTTTTTATTTGATTCCTTTCTTTGTCTAACAACTTTATGTTTTTATCTCATTATATCCAACATTTTCAAATTTAAATTAGACACGAAAAATAGCCTCTGAGTTGTTATACTATTAATTCCATTTAAGGAATTTTTCTCACACTGCTGAGATAGAAAAAGAAAACTTTTAAACTTTCCTTATTTCCCGATACCTAACATTGTCCTTTGAGCCTTAAGTGAAAACTCAGGAACAACATATTTTTGGCGTCATTGCCAAGGATGGAGAAACGAAGTTATTTTTCCCTAGCAGAACGATAATTGTAAGTTTCTTTCTTTGATAGTGAACAAAGATTGAATACATCATAAGGCTTAATTTTTATTTTTCACTTGGTGACTCCACATTTAATACACTGGAATTCAAGCGAAGTAATACCAGAAAAAACCCTGATGATAGGCATACCATGCCTGTTTCCAACCCTAAAAAAAATTTAAAACCAAGGGGATACCTTAAGCAAACCACTGCATCCACAAGTAAAGTTTACCAACCTAAACCCACACAGTCTAATGCTAAGGTTCCACTTGACCGTTAACTCCGTAATATGTTTCCACCCAAATCCTTTTCAGAGAAACCTTGGCTGATAGAATTGAAGCCGAAATCATAAACCACAAATTTGTTTTATCCCAGAGAAAGGCTGAAACCAATTCAACTACCCCCTTTTCTAATAAAGGTAAAGGGCTCATCTCGATACCTGCTTCGATTTATATTCCATTAGTTCCCGAAGTAAAGAGTCCAACTTCCTGAAGTAAAGATTCCAACTTCTCGAAGTATTGAATAATATATCTTACACTCTGATTCGACTCCCACTGGTTCTCTTGTTTATATATCCTGCAAGTCTGAAGAACCTAGTCCTTGTCTCTCGTTTCCCCACTTTTCAGTTTTTTTGTCTCCTGACAGTTAGTTCCTGGAACCTCTTTCATGTCATCCTGAAGTAACCTAAAGGTCACTACACATATTTGAAAACCCCCTCTACAATCTCCAAGTTTCATCCCCTATATTACCAATGGATGCTACCGGAGGAGGTGTTGCTAGAGGTGGTGCAAGAGGTGGTGGAGGTGGAGGAGGACATGGTGTTGGAGAAGGAGGAGGAGGTGGTCAAGGGCCACCCCCACCTCCTAGGATCTTCACTAAAGTAGCTTCTATATATGCTCCTTTGGTCCTCCCAGTTCCCCTCCACGACTTACCCGAAAACTATATGAAAAATTTGTCAAAATTCACAGGAGAGGGAGACCTAACCGCGACTGAACATATAAATTTATTTGATTAATTCACCTATATCCTCGGCCTCGAGCATGAAGACGTCTCTTCAAGGCTCCTAGTCCAAAATTTTGAAGGACAGGTGATAACCTGGTTCCGAGGACTGTCGACAAGTTCAATAGGATCATATCACGAGTTAGAAAGTGACTTTCTCAAGCAATGGGGAGAGAGAAAACATCACCTTTATTATTTAACCGAATTTGGAGCTTTAAGAAAGAAAAAATCAAAAAAATTTCTTGAATTCACAAAAAGATTTAATAAATTATATAACAAGATTCCAGCTGAGGTTAAACCTTCCCAACCTACAGCAAAAGTAACTTTCGTCGGGGTTTTCGAGCCCAATTTTTCTCTATTATTGAGAGAAAGGAGAGTTGTTGACCTCACTAGAATGTAAGATGATGATGTAGATATTGAGTCAAATATGATGGCATCGAGAAAGTTAAAAACTAAATTTGAAATAGGAAATAAAGAGAATAGACGATTTAGAGAACAAGCAGGACCCTCTGGATCTAAGAGGCCCTCAGAAGATAAGATAGATGATATGGAAAAAATAATTAAAGAATTATCAAAAAAAATTCAAAGATGGAACTGGATCAATCTAAAGCATATCAGTTCACTAGAAAATATTTCAGGAGGAACCCTAACTCCCAAATACAGCAAAGACCAATTAAAAATGAAGATCAAAAGATTCAGACTCCCTTTAGGAATGAAAATTTTATAGGAGGAGATGACATACAAGAGTTTGAGGAGTTAGAGGAAGATATGAATAATCTTGGCAATGAATACCAACAACCTCATCTGACGAGACAATATTGTGAAAGGTCTTTAAATGTAGAATATTGATCTAATAACGATGAGAGCATAAATATCACAAAAGATTATGCTTATCAAGGAATCGTCGATAATGTTAACTCCCAAAGTAAAACCGTCTTTTCGGTTGAACTTTGTAGAGGATATCCTAAGCTATTGGTTGCATGCTCAACTAATTTTCTGTTTTCATAGTTCAATAAAATTCTTGATACATGGTTTATTCAAAAGGTGAAAAAGAGCGACTTTCGGTGGTTGGGCGAGCCCTCGGTGTGCTCATTAACCACCGAAAAACGTTTGATTTCGTCAGCAAATTGGCCGATTTGAAACACAAAGCAACCACCGAAAAG
>JZKD02S1414974.1:95304-108418 GCA_000966675.3 Picea glauca
GGTTTAGTCATCCCATTGATCCATTTTGATAAAAAACACCAAAAACATTGATTTCTTAAGTTACCAAGCACCTCTGGTCTGCAACCACGGAGGGTTTCTTGGAGAGTTAACAGATAATATAATGGTTGAGCTCCAATAGAAGTATAATTTGAGGCTTGGAAATAGAAATATGATAACTGACCAACCGAAGAAAATCTTGTCAAGAGGAGAAGTGGATCAGGCAGCTCCCAAAGCTATTAGAAGATAGACCATTATAACAAAGGCCACCGAAATGCATTCTTCCAAGACAAAAACATCAGAAACACCAGCTGCTAATACAAGAACAATGGGAACTCCTAAGACTAAAACACAGAATATCAAAGTAAAAGAAGCTGAATCATAGACTTTCAAAACAAAAATATCTCAAACACAAACTGCAGAAGAAAAAAAAGATGAAACAAAAGAGACACATACCAATAAATCAGAAAGAAGGGAGATAGATATCCAAACCAGAGAAACAGATAAAACAACGGGAAATTTCAGTCTAGAAAATGAGATTAATAAGATCAAGATTCATGTACCTCTGGTCGAACTAGCAAAAAACCCTACATACAGAAAACAAATTGCCAAAGTGATAACATTTATAGATATTGAAAGTCAGGACGACGTTATAAATTTAGAAGATGATAAACCGAATATAGTGTTTGGTTCACTTTTTGAAGGTACCAGGGATTATGTTGCTCCTTTCTACATTACGCTAACTATG
The DNA here is from genome assembly GCA_000966675.3 of Picea glauca. Taxonomy (NCBI): domain Eukaryota; kingdom Viridiplantae; phylum Streptophyta; class Pinopsida; order Pinales; family Pinaceae; genus Picea; species Picea glauca. Next base: position 96,050 of record JZKD02S1414974.1, read on the forward strand.
CATGATCATCTGATCCATAAATTCATGTTAGATTCTGGAGCCTCCCACAATGTGATGCCCAAATCTATTATGGATAGACTTGGTCTTGAAATTACGAGACCATACGGAGATCTTTATTCTTTTGATTCGAGAAAAGTTAAATGTCTGGGTATGATTAAAGATTTAGTGGTTAATCTTGCACAAATTCCTATAAAAAGTGTTCTGATGGATGTAGTTGTTGTTGATATCCCTCCGAAGCATGGTACGTTGTTATACAGGACTTGGGGTACTAAGCTTGGAGGATCCCTTCAACTCGACATGACATATGCTACAATCTAGATCTTCAGTGGACACTTCACCCGCCTATACAGAGAAACAAGGCTGGCATAGACAATAAGTGATCCATTGAATATGAATAATTACCCTATGTATGTCATAGATCATGATTTAGGAAATTGTACACTATCGATTGATAATGATTTAGAAGAATGTATAGAAGAAAATTATATAGAAAAAGAAAAAATAGAAAAAAAACAAATGAAAATGTAAATAAGACTGGAGTTTGGAAAATGTATTTCGATGATGCTTCATCATGTGAAGGAGAAGGAGTTGGAGTGTTTTTTATGGCACCTGGGGATGAGTTTATTATTCCCTTCTCTTACAAATTACAATGGGATATCTATTACACCAATAATGTATGTGAACATGAATCCCTGGTCTTGGGATTAGAGGCTTCCAGGAAGTTGAAAATTGAAAACCTGATAGTTTATGATGATGCAGAATTGATCGTAAAATAGATAAAGAAACAATACCATGCCAAACACCCAAGGTTGATATCCTATATAAATTTTGCTTGGGATCTGATCGAGAATTTTTTCTCATCGTTTAATATCCACCACATCCCCATAGTCGAAAATCAACAGACAGATTCCTTGGCCAAAGACGTTGCAATGTTTGTACCTCCTATTGTCCTCAAACTAAAGTATCATATAGAAACGAAGCACATACCATCAATACCAAAAAATATACAACATTGGAAGGTATTCAAAGATGATGAGAAAATCAGACAATTCTTAGAAATGGTGGATGAATTTGTTGAAACCCACATTGATCAGGAAAATCAGAATGATCCTTCTTGGATTATGCATGAAGGTGAAGATCCTCAGGAGTTTCAAGATAAGATCGAAAATCACTGAATGCTTGTACTAAAAAATAATCAGATCCCTATGGGTCTGATTCCTTTGGAGAGATTATTTGATCGTGACGATATTCCTTTAAAGTCTACTTTACAGACACAACCAGAAGAGGCTGAAGACTGTGATATAGGCACCAAGGAAACTCCTAAGATGGTAAAAAATCTAAATACCTTCCTCCTAAAGTAAAAAGAAAATATGTCGAATTTCTCAAACAGTAAAAGGACGTTTTTGCCTGGTCCTATGATGAATTAAGAACTTATGATACCATCGTAATTTAACACAAAATTCCTCTGAAGCAGGGTGTTAAACCGTTTAGGCAGAAGCTCAGATAGATAAATCCCATACTACTTGTTGTAATGGAAAAGGAGGTAAAGAAACTCCTGGATGATAAAATCATTGTTCCACTCAGATACCATGAGTGGGTATCCAATATAGTACTGGTACGAAAGAAGAACGGTGAAATCAGATTGTGCGTAGATTTTAGAAATTTAAACAAATCATCCCTCAAAGATAATTATCCATTACCTAAAATGGATCATGTATTGGAAAAAGTGGTTGGGGAAAATAGAATATCCATGATTGATGGCTTTTCAGGCTATAATCAAATTGCAGTCCACGAGGATGATAAAGAAAAAACCGTGTTCACCACCCCACGGGGTACCTTTATGTATGGAAAAATGTCATTTGGTTTAATGAATGCAGGTGCCACTTTCCAATGAGCTATGGACATCAACTTTGTTGGTAAAAGAGATAAGTTTGTTATCATTTATCTTGATGATCTAACTGCATTTTCTAAATTTGATGCAAAACACCTGGTACACCTCAAATAGACGTTTGAGAAATGTCGCAAATTCGGTTTGTCTTTAAACCCCAAGAAATCTCACATTGCAATCCAGGAAGCTAAACTCTTGGGCCATATAGTATCTAGGGATGGAATTAAAATTGACCCGAAAAGGGTTGAAGCTATAGATACTATCAATATTCCTAGAAATAGAAAAGAGATTCAGTCATTTTTAGGAAAAAATATTTTTTTAAGAAGATTTATCCCAAACTTCGTTGAAATCATGAAATTGATTACATATATTCTTAAGAAGGACAACGAGGTTAAATCAAAGACCAAATCCAAAGAGTCATTTGAGCACATCAAGAAGGTCATAGGTGAAGCACCAGTGCTGGAGAGCCTAGATTATCTGAAAGAATTCTTAATTTTCTCATTCGCATCCGAACACATAATTGTTGCAGTACTCCTTCAAAAGAATGAAGAAGGGTTCGAACAACAAATAGAATTTTTCAGTAAAATCCTTAGAGGCATAGATATGAGATACGATATAATGGAAAAGCAGGCCTATGTAATGGTGAAGGTCCTAAAATATTTTAGGACCTATGTACTACATTCTAAAATAATTGCATATGTACCCACCAGTTATGTTAAAGATATACTGGTTCAACCCGATAGTGACGGAAGGAGGGGTCCATGACTTGCTAAAATTCAATAATTTGATCTGGAGGTGAAACCAACAAATCTCGTCAAAGGACAAGTTTTGTCTAAGCTACTAGTTGAATCTAATTTCAGAGCACTTGGAATAATCAACCTGCAAGAGTGCAAAGGATTTCTAGACATATACAAATTCGACGATCAAATACCCACAACTCAAATCGAGGAGAAGTTCTCTTCTTTAGCTTGGTATAAATATATAGTCTCTTACCTTCTAACTCTACAGTGCCTAGGAAATATGACTCCTTCTAAAGATAGAACTTTAAAGTTGTACGTTGTAAAAAATTGTATCATGGATAGCCAATTATATTGAGAGGATCCTCTAGGCTTTTTACTAAGTTGTTTGTTAGAATCTAAAACAAAGAGATTTATAAATGAATTTCACGAGGGACTGTGTGGAGGACATCATGCATGGAGAGCAATGGCCTATAAAATCCTGAGAGCGGGATATTATTAGCCTAAATTATTCGTTGATGTGAGTGCTAAAGTTAGAGCCTGTAATCCATGCCAACTATTTTCAGGCAAGAAGAAGCTTCCCGCATTACCTTTGGTCCCAGTTAAAACAGAAGCCTCATTCCAATAATGGGGGCGGGATTTTATAGGTGAGATCAATCCCCACTCTAGCACACAACAAAATTGGATCCTAACCACTATGGATTATTTTCCCAAATGGGTAGAAGCCATTCTGACCATAAATGTTATAGATTAGGTGGTGATAAACTTCTTGGAGGAAAACATTTTATCCAGATTTGGTTGTCCTCGGAAGATAGTTACAGATAATGCCCAGGCATTTAAATCTATGGCGATGGTTAGTTTTTTCCAAAAATACAATATTATACTGGGTCATTCCACAACGTATTATTCTCAAGGAAATGGATTAGTTGAATCATCAAATAAGAGATTGATCACCATAATTAAGAAAGTGTTTAACAAAAATAAGAAATCTTGGCATGTGCATTTGAAATATGCTTTGTGGGAGAATTGGATAGGTACCAAGAAATCGATCGGGACATCCCCTTTTCAAATGGTGTACAGGACTGACGTGGTACTACCCATAAACCTATCTCTTCCTGTAATGAAACTCTAGAAATATGAAAAGGAAGAGCCAAATCATGTCACCAGAAGAATAAATCAACTGATTGAAGTCCAATAGAATAGGGCTAAAGTAGATGAAAAACTTCAGAAGTATCAGGATAACATGAAAGCCCTATTTGACCAAAAATCTAAAGACAGAGAATTTCTCCTTGATGAGCTGGTTTTAAAGTGGGATGCTAGAAAGGAAGACTCGGGAAAGCATGGTAAATTCGACCATATCTGGTGTGGACCTTTCAAATTCACAGCTTATGAAGGGAAGAATTCATTTTTGTTTGAAAATCTGGATGGTAAAATCCTCAACACCCCTATCAACGGGTGTTACATGAAGCATTTTATGCAATAATCAGTTTCTAAACTCTCATTATACATACCGGTTTGTTTTCTTCGTTTTGATTCATAGTTTTTCACTTTTGTCAGTAAGTTTTTACTTTCACTATAAATAAAACTAGGTTATTTGATTTCATGAAAACAAAATATATATATATAAAGATAAGTGACACATAGGGTTCTAGTACATGAAAATTCCTGACATTTTTCATGTTATTGTCATGCAGGATACTCGTTGATAGCTGAGAGATCAGAGACATTAGAAACCAACCTTCATATATCAAAACATTATCTCTCGCTCAAAACATGTGACAAATAAATAGTTTACTTGGGTGAAAATATAAGAGTAAATCTAAGGTATGAGCTTCTGCCCGGTTTAAATTTCCAAAGAAATATCATTTAGTATGATAGAGGTCTCATATGTAGAAATATTGTCACCTAATCTATATGTAGAGAAATGAAAATTACATTTTAAGTTATCAAGATTTTCCTCTAGATAAAAAAAAAAAAAAAAAACTTGTAATAAAAAGTAAGCAATACGAAGACCTTAAAGAAAAAGTTTCAAGAATAGAGTGAAAATTTTGTATAAAAGCAATTGTGCTTGCACTAGAACATCTGAAACCTTCATTCTTTTCCCTCGCTCATTTTCAAAGTTTTATTTTCAAGTGATTCTTGATATCATCCCATGGTCTTCACAGAGGAAAAAGGGTCTCACCTTAACTTTGAAAGCTCATAAACGAATTTTCAAAAACGAGAATAGGTAAAAAATTCTTATGATTCCTCTAACTTTAACTGAACGAAAAGTATGTCTAGGCTAATCCTGACTCTCTTAGCCCTTATAACAGGTTTAAACTGATTAGTTTCTCTCAAGGAAAGTCCCTGATAAATAAAAACTCCCCCTAATATCTTTCATATATGTGAAGAGGTTTTGAAGGTCAGAGGAGGAATAGTCTAAAGTAATCAAAGTGAGTTGACAGACCTCGGCTACTAAATTATAAATAGATATCATCCTTGGTATATTGTATACAAATTGATTGCCCCCACTTCATGTTTTAAAAATATAAGGTAGATGGTGAAAGGAAATTCATAAAATGATTGCCCCCATCTGGTCCAAAAGAGATGATGAAAGGAAATTCATTAAATGATTGCCCTCATTTCAGCATTTAAATGCAAAATTACCAATTGAAGTGGTGAAAGGAAATTCAATATGGGAACTTAGATAACTTCACCGGGTACTGAACAGGTTCACTAGTAGTGAAGCAATGTCTACAATATCTGCAACATTGTTATACATGAATTAGAATGTACTCAGGTAACTAGTTCTCATTTCGACTAGATCTACATTCTAAGCTAACACGGAACTCTCTGACTAAAAACATTGAAATTACTTTACCTTGATGTGAACAAAATCGAACAGAGCATGCTAGAGAGATTAAGGTTATTTTGATTATATTAAGAAAATCTGAAGTTAGTTTTAAGAAAAGGAAGCCATTGATAAGACTAAACTCGAGAGCAGTAAATGATTAAGTTTTGAAAGTTTTCAGAGATAAGTATTAAATCTTAGGTTTTTTTTGTGTGCCCTCTTTCATAATGTGTTTCACAAAAATGAAATAACGACTCCATTTACCCAATAAAGGCACTTGGTCTACTGTTCTTCTCATCCTATAGGGAGACGAGATCCCTAGATGGAGCCTATGTTGAAACATTTTTTTTTCTAAACATTAGACTTAAATAAGTTTAATTCTTGTTTAAATAAAGACAAACATGCACTTGGATATCACCATTGATGGGGTATTCTATTTAATCCAATGATCCTAAATGCTTAAAATTTATGGATTCACCCACTAATTGAAAGGTCAAATCACTAAAGACAATCTTCAAAATGTCAGGTCTCAGGGTTTCACAGACCTAACAGTCCAACATGTAATGAATCTCAATGTCCTAACATGCAAAATTTAGAAACTGTGATAAGTTTTAAGCCATGTTAATTAAAGCATTAAAAACGATTAATAAAAATTAATCACATCATGACTTCGTGATTCGGGGATCCATGCCTCGAGCAATCACCAAAGTCCCGATATACGAAATTGTGAAACCAGCTTAAATTAAACGGGGTTAATTAAACAATTAATAGTGATTAACAATAAATAAATCTTATCGCAACTTTGCGTCTCAGGAATCCTGTCTCGAACGACAACCTGAAATCCTGATACCTGATGTCACGAAACCCATAATTAATAACGATTAATTAAAATGTTAAACATGATTAATATTAATTAATCAATCGTGATTTCACGATTCAGTAATCTTAGCTTGAATTGAAATAGGTTAACCCAGGACCCGAAACCCTGAAATGGATTAAGGTAAACATAATTAATTAACGTATAAACTCGATTTATTAACAAATTAAATAGTTTTATTTTAGCATTGTGTTTATGTTGATTGCGATACAGGTGATTTCAATTTTCTTTTCCGATCACGAAAATTGACCATTAATGTTATTAAATGACCAGCCTGGGGAAATGATTTCAAATAAGATCCTGCGTTAATGCCCAAATATTTTTATTAAAAGAATTAAACATATTTTCAGTGAAGGTATATGCAGGTTGAGGCATCTAAGGCAAGAAAGACTTTTTCATTTTAAACTACATTCACATTTTGGTAGAGCTTACTTAACGAGATACTCAGTCCTATGCATGTTTTGTGAAAACTAACAGGTTTTTAAGAACTTCTACCATGCCGCCACGAAAAGAAGCTAAAGAAACTAGTGAGAGTTCAAGCCAGAATTTATAGGTTATCTCCGACACCTCACCTAGAAGTATAAACACAGTTAAAACCTGGATGAATGTATTCAACATCCTACAGTACGAGCTGGTAAACTGCCCTGATGATTCAAGCGACAACGAAAAGGAATACTTATCTACCAAATACAAGATTATTGCTCAGGCAGAGATGCATAAGGTAGCAACAAGACCAAGTCTTTTACCCTACAATGACATGATTAAATGGGCATTGGATCATGTTGATATCCCAACTAGAACTATTTTCAATTCTCANGATTAGGTGGTGATAAACTTCTTGGAGGAAAACATTTTATCCAGATTTGGTTGTCCTCGGAAGATAGTTACAGATAATGCCCAGGCATTTAAATCTATGGCGATGGTTAGTTTTTGCCAAAAATACAATATTATAATGGGTCATTCCACAACATATTATTCTCAAGAAAATGGATTAGTTGAATCATCAAATAAGAGATTGATCACCATAATTAAGAAAGTGTTGAACAATGATAAGAAAGCTTGGCATGTGCATTTGAAATATGCTTTGTGGGAGAATTGGATAGGTACCAAGAAATCGATCGGGACGTCCCCTTTTCAAATGGTGCACATGACTGACGTGGTACTACCCATAAACCTAGCTCTTCCTGTAATGAAACTCTAGCAAGACGAAAAAGAAGAGCCAAATCATGTCACCAGAAGAATAAATCAACTGATTGAAGTCCAATAGAATAGGGCTAAAGTAGATGAAAAACTCCAGAAGTATCAGGATAACATGAAAGCCCTATTTGACCAAAAATCTAAAGACAGAGAATTCCTACTTGGTGACCTGGTTTTAAAATGGGATGCTAGAAAGGAAGACTCAGGAAAGCATGGTAAATTCGACCATATCTGGTGTGAACCTTTCAAATTCACAGCTTCTGAAGGGAAGAATTCATTTTTGTTTGAAAATCTGGATGGTAAAATCCTCAACACCCCTGTTAACGGGTGTTACATGAAGCATTTTATGCAATAATCAGTTTCTAAACTCTCACTATACATACCGGTTTGTTTTCTTTGTTTTGATTCACAGTTTTTCACTTTTGTCAGTAAGTTTTTACTTTCACTATAAATAAAACCAGGTTATTTGATTTCATAAAAACAAAAAATATATATATAAAGATAAGTGACACATAGGGTTCTCCTACATGAAAATTCCTGACATTCTTCATGTTATTGTCATGCAGGATACTCGTTGATAGCTGAGAGATCAGAGACATTAGAAACCGACCTTCATATATCAGAACATTAGCTCTCGCTCAAAACATGTGACAAATAAATAGTTTACTTGGGTGAAAATATAAGAGTAAATCTAAGGTATGAGCTTCTGCCCTGTTTAAATTTCCAAAGAAATATCATTTAGTATGATAGAGGTCTCATATGTAGAAATATTGTCACCTAATCTATATGTAGAGAAATGAAAATTACGTTTTAAGTTATCGAGAGTTTCCTCTAGATAAAATAAAAAAAATAAAAAAAACTTGTAATAAAAAGTAAGCAATACAAAGACCTTAAAGAAAAAGTTTCAACAATAGAGTGAAAATTTTGTATAAAAGCAATTGTGCATGCAACAGAACATCTGAAACCTTCATTCTTTTCCCTCACTCATTTTCAAAGTTTTATTTTCATGTGATTCTTGATATCATCCCATGGTCTTCACAGAGGAAAAAGGGTCTCACCTTAACTTTGAAAGCTCATAAACAAATTTTCAAAAACGAGAATAGGTAAAAAATTATTATGACTCCTCTAACTTTAACTGAATGAAAAGTATGTCTAGGCTAATCCTGACTCTCTTAGCCCTTATAACAGGTTTAAAATGATTAGTTTCTCTCAAGGAAAGTCCCTGGAAAATAAAAACTCCCCCTAATATCTTCCATATAGGTGAAGAGGTTTTGAAGGTCAGAGGAGGAATAGTCTAAAGTAATCAAAGTGAGTTGACAGACCTCCGCTGCTAAATTATAAATAGATATCATCCTTGGTATATTGTATACAAATTGATTGCCCCTACTTCATGTTTTAAAAATATAAGGTATATTGTGAAAGGAAATTCATAAAATGATTGCCCCCATCTGGTCCAAAAGAGATGATGAAAGGAAATTCATTAAATGATTGCCCTCATTTCAGCATTTAAATGAAAAATTACCAATTGAAGTGGTGAAAGGAAATTCAATATGGGAACTTAGATAACTTCACCGGGGTACTGAACAGGCTCACTGGTAGTGAAGAAATGTCTACGATATTTGCAACGTTGTTATACATGAATTAGAATGTACTCAGGTAACTAGTTCTCATTTCGACTAGATCTACATTCTAAGCTAACACGGAACTCTCTGACTAAAAACACTGAAATTACTTTACCTTGATGTGAACAAAATCAAACAGAGCCTGCTAGAGCGATTAAGGTTATTTTGATTATATTAAGAAAATCTGAAGTTAGTTTTAAGAAAAGGAAGCCATTGATAAGACTAAACTCGAGAGAAGTAAATGATTAAGTTTTGAAAGTTTTCAGAGATAAGTATTAAATCTTAGGTTTTTTTTGTGTGCCCTCTTTCATAATGTGTTTCACAAAAATGAAATAACGACTCCATTTACCCAATAAAGGCACTTGGTCTACTGTTCTTCTCATCCTATAGGGAGACGAGATCCCTAGATGGAGCCTATGTTGAAACATTTTTTTTTCTAAACATTAGACTTAAATAAGTTTAATTCTTGTTTAAATAAAGACAAACATGCACTTGGATATCACCATTGATGGGGTATTCTATTTAATCCAATGATCCTAAATGCTTAAAATTTATGGATTCACCCACTAATTGAAAGGTCAAATCACTAAAGACAATCTTCAAAATGTCAGGTCTCAGGGTTTCACAGACCTAACAGTCCAACATGTAATGAATCTCAATGTCCTAACATGCAAAATTTAGAAACTGTGATAAGTTTTAAGCCATGTTAATTAAAGCATTAAAAACGATTAATAAAAATTAATCACATCATGACTTCGTGATTCGGGGATCCATGCCTCGAGCAATCACCAAAGTCCCGATATACGAAATTGTGAAACCAGCTTAAATTAAACGGGGTTAATTAAACAATTAATAGTGATTAACAATAAATAAATCTTATCGCAACTTTGCGTCTCAGGAATCCTGTCTCGAACGACAACCTGAAATCCTGATACCTGATGTCACGAAACCCATAATTAATAACGATTAATTAAAATGTTAAACATGATTAATATTAATTAATCAATCGTGATTTCACGATTCAGTAATCTTAGCTTGAATTGAAATAGGTTAACCCAGGACCCGAAACCCTGAAATGGATTAAGGTAAACATAATTAATTAACGTATAAACTCGATTTATTAACAAATTAAATAGTTTTATTTTAGCATTGTGTTTATGTTGATTGCGATACAGGTGATTTCAATTTTCTTTTCCGATCACGAAAATTGACCATTAATGTTATTAAATGACCAGCCTGGGGAAATGATTTCAAATAAGATCCTGCGTTAATGCCCAAATATTTTTATTAAAAGAATTAAACATATTTTCAGTGAAGGTATATGCAGGTTGAGGCATCTAAGGCAAGAAAGACTTTTTCATTTTAAACTACATTCACATTTTGGTAGAGCTTACTTAACGAGATACTCAGTCCTATGCATGTTTTGTGAAAACTAACAGGTTTTTAAGAACTTCTACCATGCCGCCACGAAAAGAAGCTAAAGAAACTAGTGAGAGTTCAAGCCAGAATTTATAGGTTATCTCCGACACCTCACCTAGAAGTATAAACACAGTTAAAACCTGGATGAATGTATTCAACATCCTACAGTACGAGCTGGTAAACTGCCCTGATGATTCAAGCGACAACGAAAAGGAATACTTATCTACCAAATACAAGATTATTGCTCAGGCAGAGATGCATAAGGTAGCAACAAGACCAAGTCTTTTACCCTACAATGACATGATTAAATGGGCATTGGATCATGTTGATATCCCAACTAGAACTATTTTCAATTCTCATAAGGTAGTTGTTGGGTCATTTCGGCCAGAACACATACAAGTGATGTATAAATTATCTTCAACATCAAACTTCATTTAAAATGCCAGTTTTATAGAGAATTTTATTAAGAAGGAGTGTGATCAATATGGAAAGAATATTTCCGACTTGATTAAGGACCGATGCTCACTCCCTAAAAAGTTCAGAGATGATTCTCATTGCATATACTCAACCTCATCACTAGAACCACAGTTCATGTATATATCCATGATGATGTGCAGACTTTATGGAAAAAAGAACACAACCCATTTCTTTCTACCTTGGGTACCCATTATACACACAGTGGCAGAAGGTTATTCTTTTGACTGGGCCAAGATGTTTTTGGACAATCTAACTAGTGAAATTACAGAATACCAAGCAAAGAAAGCCAAGGGGCAATCAAATTCATTTTACATGTCAGCTTATATCATGGATGCCATCTGTTTCATGACGTCTTTCTTGTTGATGGGCTGGAGATGGACTCCAGATAGTGCAGAACCAATTCATATTTATCATTCAAAACTCTGGGAAGACAAGGTGAAGGATTTCTTTTATGAAATTTGTAATTGGGTAGTGGTCTTGATGCACATTGCTATTTTTGGTCACTCACATCCTAGAATTTCAGACACAGTTATGGCTAACCTGGATAAAGTGGCAGACTGATACATCGAGGAAAAATTCTCTTATATCAGAGTTTTTAGTTTCTTAGTTCCCCATATGCTTTACCGCAATTTTTACCAGACCGACTAGTGTGTCGCGAGGTCACACGACAAACTATACTCGGGGGAATTAGCAAAGAGCTCAAAGCAATACAGAAAAAGGTATGGCCATATTTTCCCTTAGAGATTGTTTCATTTTCTTTATTGGATTTCGGCCACTCCAAAGTGGAGGCTGTGACCTTAGAAGAAATAAAACTAGTTAACATTGAATTTAAGAAACATGACCCGTAGAAGGTCGTGGGTAACCATATGGCCAGTTGCAATCTCAAAAAGTATGAACATGAAGAATCCCCTCAGGATGAAATGTTCCGAGGGGTCAGATCTTACAAATAATTTATGAGTCGAGTTTGAGCTCTATTACCTGATAAAATGATTGATTTTTACAACTTCCAAAAACACCGAAGAAGTAGTCTTATGAAATTATTACAAGGGGAAAACCCAATGTCCCTTGCTACACAACAAACAGAGACCCTGAATCCAAAAGTCAGAATCTCTAGCAAACAAGAAGCCCCAGAAAACTTAGAGAAATCTAAGATCTCGACTCAGAAAAAGGATATCCCAATGATAGAGGTATATGCTGACTGTTAGAGTCCTAACCCACACATAGGTAGAACAATATATTCGGATGTAATAAAGGTCAATATTAATAAGGCCTTTCAATAAAATAGAATAAGGCGGATGTAAGAAGACCTAATAAAAGCTTCC
>JZKD02S1414974.1:159996-172952 GCA_000966675.3 Picea glauca
TGTAAAGAATATTAATCGTAAAAATTGCATTCTTATTTTACACATTAATTAACACTAAAAACAAATAGAAAAAAGTCATTATTTAAGTATATGAGATGAAACATATTACATACCTTAGGATCTGTGTCATACAAGTGTTCGACAAATTATTCATAACCTTTAACTTCACTAGTAGCAATGTAGCAGAGAGAATATTTTCTCTTGAGCCTTCATAAAGTTGTTTATTTTCCTTTTCTAATAGAGGTTTATCATAAAAACCATCATTGTCCCCATCCTCATCCAACTGAGCAAACAAACATTGGATCATTTGATTTGTCCCATCATCTTATTCCATGGGATCATTAACTTGATTTGTTCCATCATCTTCTTCCATGAGATCCGCATTTTCTTTATAATGTTCCTCAATTTGTACAACATCATTTCTACTAGTACTACTTGGTGCAATATTCTACAGAAATTTAGAGGGAAACTCTAACTTTATAATTACAAACAATCATGCAAAATTAGTGTGTATAACAAATATTCAAACAATATACATACATACATACATACATACATACATACATACATATATCTATATATATATATAGATATATATAATTTTATATAAAATCGACAATATAAAAATAGATAATGAATATATAGATAATTACCACGGGACGATATTCATTTGATCCCCCATCAATGTGCCCATATTTCCTACAATTTTTTGCAGTTGTTGCTATTAAAATTATTACGGGACGTGTAGTGCAACACTTTTTGCAAGGGAAATAACATCTACCATCACCCTTTTCACCCTCTTTACATTTTTTCCCACCTCTAATATTCTACGACATTCTTCTGCACAAAAATACCCTTTTTGAATTGTTGTTGTTATAGCAAGATTGTTGGAACATCTCTAATTTGAAAAATATTTATAGATTTTTTTTTGTTGAAAGAGCGATGAACGTTGACCAAGTCAATGTTGACTTTGTCAAATAGTGTAATGGTCAATGTTGACTTTTTCAAATAGTATAATGATCTTCATTGAATCATAGCTCTTGTCAAGATAAGAAAAGGTCATCGCAAGAGAGACGGGAGTCCACTATCTTCACGTTCATCGCTCCTGAGGCGTACAGTTGGTTTTGTTGCAAGAGCGACGAAAACAGGCTGTATTTATAAAAAAAATTAAAAATTCAACTCTTTATCTTCAATTTTGTGACGAAAGGTTACGTTTGTCACAAGTAATCATCGCAATTTTTTCAATATGTAGTATTGCACACACACACACACACACACACACACACACACACACACACACATATATATTGTTGTGATGGGCTATCCGTTAATGGAAATTTGGATCATAAGTTAATAGTTGAATGTAAGGAAAAGAGCCCAAAGAAAAATACTCAAATGGTCTAAGTCTTGAATCGGGTGAGAAACTATGTTTTGGGCTTGAAGGAAATACATCCATGGGATCAACAGAGTGAATATATATGGACCCTTTTATTGGAGTAGGTTACCATGCCTACAGAGAATGTACTCGATTTAATTTGGATCGTTAATCAAGGATTAACCCAGAATTAACCTCTATCATAGATCATTGTGGTCTCATTTTAAGTGAGATTTGGGAGAGAGGTAATGTCAACATGATGTACCATGCCGACCTGGAATGCCAAAGTGTCTAGAAGTTGATAGGTGTCAGTCTGTGAATGAAAATAGGTAGTTGGTCGGTGGGCCATAGTGTAATCCCTTGGGTGGAATATGTCTTAGACCTCCATTTTAGTCTTGGATGTCAGACCAAAAGTTTGAAATATATCAAATTTTTATTGGAGCACATCTGGGATGTGATCTCATTCATCGATCGACATGGAAGCCCTTTGATCCAAAAAGATCTTTTAAACGACAATGGTTGAGTTATTATGCATGAGTTAAACTACCATTTAGGAAATTAATGAAATATGAAGAATGAAATAGGAAACATAGTAGCCATTAAACCATAAAAATATCTAAACATAAGTATGAAGAACAACAAACCATAAACAACAAAGTGATAATGGAGTTCGACAATCTCACCTACGTCTCTGGGCCTTTGTCTCAGTGGGTGAGGCTTTCTTATTTATGTTCAAAGCTTTAAATGTACATCATAATAGTTCCAAAAGGATTACAAAATAATCTGGTATTGTTCTACCAGATGTCAAGAACCCAACAAAACTGACGGCACTGAAATCGGATGAACGAAGCTCCTAGAAATGGCCCGGAAATGTGCTCTCCTCAATGGCTTCCCTACATAAAAATAGATTTGGCACAACAATCCTTCATCATTTTTCTGTTATGAATCTCCTTCCATGGATCCAAGAACATCTGGTTTATATATACTAGAAGTGGGTAACAAACTTCCAACTTCTCCCCAAGATCTGGCTTAAAAAAGGGCCCAATATCCCCCCAAAATGGGCAAAATCTCACAAATCTAGATAATAATCCAATAAAAATCATTAAAATAATGTTTAAAACCCACTTTTTCATATAATCAAGGCACAACCCCTTATCTTCCATGCTACTGGTCATGTGGGAGCCTCCATGTGGCCGAGAGCTAACTGTTAATGCGTTGATTTGTTGGCCCCCTCCAAATCCTAGAATCGGTCTTATGGCTATGGCGCATATGGCATTGCCCTTTAGCTCCATGCGTTCTAAATTGGATAGAACCTCGATGTTTAGCCATTGGTTACACCCCCTGGTTGGCAGGCTAGCTCGACCAACTGGGGCTAACCCCTTATCCATGCTAACAAACGATAATAGAGTCGGGGCATATTACATGGTCATGTGGTAAGTGCCAATGGTTATGCTATTGGACTCCCGCACCACAAGTCTATGAATGGGGTTATATGGTAAGTGTTGTGACTGGGGGTTGGGGCCTAGCCCTAGCCTTAACCTCCACTGGATATAAACTTTGGAAAGTTTAAATATTTAAATTCAACTATGGTTAACTAGTGACACCACAGGTGGGCTAGCTAGTCTGGCCTTGCCAAAGCTCTTCCCTCTTGCCTAGAGGTTGCGGGTTCAAATATCATAGAATGCATTCAAATTTTTCCAACGAAAATGACCAATGGAGGGGTGCCATGTGGCACCATCACACTTTTCCACAACTACCATGTGTCAAGCGATAATTGGTCCACCTGTCAACACCTGTCAGTGCCATTGTACTTGCCACTGTACCTTTCCATGTCAGCCTATGCCACATGTCACCCTTGCAGTGGTGCCATGTGTCACACTCTAACTGGTCCACCTGTACCTACCCACTTCATCACCAATGTACCCTACCACGTTAGCTATACAGTCATATGGCCTGTACAGTTAACTGCCACGTCAGCACTGTACGGACTGTATAGTCAACATCTTTTTTTTTGCTTATTTGAAGAAACGAACATATCGCGATATCTTGAGCATACGATGTTTGTTTGAGCCCATTCAAGTTGCCTTGGGTTGTATCGAAGAGGCCTATGCACATGCCTATTTTGAAGACATTCTGAGCACTTTGATTTTTAGGCCTTCCTGGACCCATTTTGGTCCCGAGATCCAATTCTGGATCACACCTCCCCACTAAAGACCTTTTGGTCCCCAAAAGGTTACTGACCAGGGATCAAGTGTGGGATAGGCCACCCCACTTCTTCTCTATATTTAAACTCTGTCATGTGCACCTATCTCATCAATATCAACTGTAAAACAACCATGATAACTGACATCATATCATTAGCCACTTGTACTCTGTCACATCTTACTAAAGCCATTATCATCCATGTTGACAACATTACTAATGATAACATCATAAATATGACTGAAAATGAGATAAAATGTTTGTACTTGCATGACATTAGCTTATCTTGAAGCAAAGTGTGATTGATCTTCCTTCTACAATCATCTCATGTTCTTGCTTAAGATCAATTACTTGATTTGAAATAATTATAGGTGTGTTGCTTGCATGAGCCACCTTTCTTAATTGTTCCATTGTTTGAAGAGATTTATTTTCTTTTAAATGATGATCATGAACCACATATTCTTTGCCTACTTTGATTAAGTGATATTGATTCTTTTCCCTGTAGAATATTACTTTGCGATCATACAAGTAAGGACTACCTAAGACCATTCCACATTCATTGAGTGGCACCACATCACATGTTACCTCATCCACAAACTTAGATGAAATTGAAAACTTTAATGTGCATTTCTTTGTTATGTGCAATTGATGATTGTTGCTTATCCATTTAAGTGTGTAAGGCTTATGATGCATATGAGTGTTTAATCCCAATTGTTTAACCAATTCCTCTAAAATTAAGTTAGATTGAGATCCACTATTTATCAATATGTCGACCTTAGTATGTCTCATAACAACCCTTAAGTGAAAAAATTTACTTCTAGAATCAAATCCGTCACCAATTTTACCTGTCAAATCAACCAATAAGAATTTTGATTCATCACCAAAATCCGATCCCAATTATGTGGGTCGTGTTGTTGTTGCAACTATTTGTCTCCCTTTCTTTTCCTTGAAACACTTCGGTCTCTTATTGGGATGCAGTTTCCAACAAAAGTCCTCATCATGGCCTTCTTTCTTGCAATGCTTGCAAGAGGGCTTCTCTTCCTTTCTTGCCACTTAATTTTCCTTCTTTCCATTCCATATCCTTTTGTCCTCTTTCCTTGAAGACGATTCCCTTGATACACCAACCCTTGTTTTCCCTGCTTCAATGTATGTCACTTGAACATAAAAATCATCAAGATTAGTAGGTCCAAACATGAATACAATGTTACAAATATGTATATACTTCATAAGAGTTTATTGGGTATGTAAAGTAATATCTAACGTCAATGCCATTTTATGAAATCCATCTGTGTATTCTTGCACTGTTTGTCCCTTTCTTAGTTTAAGAGATTTCCATTCAATTAAAGCCTCCTCTTTATAAACTAAAGGATAGAATTGCTTTCTAAGTACAGAAACAAAAACATGCCATGATGGAAATACATTACCCACTTGTTGCGTTCCATTTTGTAACTTGCTTTGCCACCACATGAGTGATGTGCCTACAAGTCTAAGAAATGCCAACTTGATCTGAGTTTCCTCATCCTTGATTTTTTTTCACACTGCAATAAACATCCATTTGTCTGACCCAGTTGTCAAGTCTCTCTGCATTGACTTCACCATCATACATATTTAATTAAAATTTTACATCAAGATTAAGTAAAGGCATTTCATTCTTATGTTTATGGACACGTTTTCTTGTAGTGGATTTAGAACTTGAACTTGAAGAAGAAGAAGATGATGGATAAAAAGGAGGTGAAGGAGGAATTTGAGGAGTATCCTCTCCTTCTTCACTTTTTACCTTTGAAGATTCACCTAGAACTAGTATATTTCATTCCAAGTAATCCTCATACCAAACATTCATCATCTCCGACATGGCGAAGAAAGTCTTTCAAAACTCTTTCTCCTCATTAGAAAGTCCCTCTTCTGATGCCATCTTCTCACTTTAGAACTTCTCTTTCTCAATCTAATCAATGGATTCTCTTCAACAAGCTCGCCTTCACCATGATTCAACCTTTCCCTGGTAATCATGAAAACTCAAAAACCATCCGTCAACTAGCTCTGATACCACTTGATCCGAAAAGATATTTTAAACGACAATGGTTGAGTTATTATGCATGAGTTAAATTACCATTTAGGAAATTAATGAAAGAGTAAGAATGAAAGAGGAAGAATAGAATCCATTAAACCATATACATATCTGAACATAAGTATGAATAACAACAAACCATAAACACCAAAGTGGTATCGGAGTTCGTAATCTCCCCTACATCTCTGGGTCTTTATCTCAGTGGGTGAGGATTTCTTGTTTATGTTCAAAGCTTTAAATGTACATCATAATAGTGCCAAAAGGATTACAAAATTATGTGGTATTGTTCTACCAGATCGCAATAACCCAACAAAACTGACGGCATTGAAATCAGATGAACGAAGCTCCCAAAAATGGCTCGCAAAGGTGCTCTCCTCAATGGCTTCCCTGCATAAAAATGGCTTTGGCTCAACAATCCTTCAAAATTTTCCTATTCTGAACCTTCCTCCATGGCTCCAAGAACCTATGGTTTATATAGACTATAAGTGGGTAACAACCTCCCAACTTCTCCCCAATATCTAGCCTCAATAAGGGTCCAATATTCCCCAAAAATGGGTTAAATCTCCCAAATCTAGCTAATAATCCAATAAAAATCATTAACATAATGTTTAAAACCCACTTTTGCATGTAATCAGGGCGCAACCCCTTATTTTTTGCGCTCTTGGTCATGTGGGAGCCTCCATGTGGCTGAGAGCTAACTGTTAAGGTGTTAGTTCATTCTCCCCCTCTGAATCCTAGTCCCGGTCTAGTGGCTATGGCACATGTGGCCTTGCCCTTTAGCTCCACAAATTCTAAACTGGATAGCCCCCTGATGTTTATCCATTGGTTACACCCCCTAGTTGGTGGGATAGCCCGACCAACTGAGGATAACCCCTTATCCATGCCAACAAATGATAATAGAGTCAGGGCATATTACATGTTCATGTGGTAAGCACCAGGGGTTATGCTATTGGACTCCCATGCCACAAGTCTACGAATGGGGTTATATGGTAAGTGTTGTGACTGGGGGCTAGCGCCTAGCCCCAACCCTAACCTCCACCAGATATAAACTTTGGAAATTTTAAATATTTAAATTCAACCATGGTTAACAAGTGACACTATAGGTGGGATGGCTAGTCCGACCCTGCCAAATCTCTTCCCCCCTTACCCGGAGGTCGCGGGTTCAAATCTCGTAGAGTCCAAAAAAAATTTGCCAATGAAAATGACCAATGGAGGGGTTCCACGTGGCATCCTGGGACTAGGCCACATGGCACCATCACACTTTTCCATAATTTCCACATGTTAAGTGAAAACTAGTCCACCTGTCAACACCTATCAGTGACATTGTACCTGCCATCGAACCTTGCCACATCATCCTGTGCCACATGTCACCCTTGCAGTGGTGCCACATGTCACACTCTGTCTGGTCCACTTGTACCTTCCCAAATCAGTGCCAACATACCCTTCCATGTCAGCTATATGGTCGTATGTCATGTATAGTCAGCTACCACATCAACACTGTACAATCAACATCTTTTTTTTTGTCTATTTGATGAAACAAACAGACTGCAATATATTGATCATATGATGTCTGTTTGAGCCCATTCAAGTTGCATTGGGTTCATATTGACAAGGCCTACACACATGACCGCTTTGAAGACATTCTGAGCACTTTGATTTTTAGGCCTTCCTAGACCCATTGTGGTCACGAGATCCAATTTTGGATCACCCTTATACGTTAACGAGAGGAGGGATGAAACCATGCTAACATTATGTTGATTTCACGAGCCTACGTGTATGAGGAAGCCACATGGAGTTTAGTAATTGGTCGAGGCATTAAGGGGTGGGTCCCTGGAAAATTTAAGAATTGGAAAGGTGAGATGAATGGGTCTGGGAGTCCGCGAACCTGAAAAACTCACAAAATAATCTAAGTGTCAATACTTCTCGGGTGGACCTATGAAAGGATGATTATATAATTATGCATCCATGAATCCGCGGGTCCGTAACGATGAAAATGGTTAAGTGTTGGGATTCTTAAGATGGACTTATGAAGGGAAGAATTATGCATTTGTGAGTCCGTGGGCCTGCATAGATGGAAAAATGTCTAAGTGTTAAGTCTTTAAGATGAACTTAAGAAGAGGAGGTACATAATTGTACATCTGTGAGTCCATGAGTCCGCATAGATGGAAAAGTGGCTAATTTTTTAGACTCTTCAGATGAACTTATGAAGGGAAGAATTATGTATTGGTAAGACCATGAGTCTGTGAGTCCACAAACCCACGTAGATGGAAAAATGACTAAGTGTTAAGGATTTCAGATGGACTTAAGAAGAGGAGGTACATAATTGTACATCTACGAGTCCATGAGTCTACGTATATGGAAAAGTGGTTAAGAGTTGAGACTCTTCAGACGAACTTAGGAAGGGAAGAATTATGCATTCATGAATCTATGAGTCTGTGAGTCATTGATTCCACGTAGATGGAAAAATAATCTAAGTGTTCAGATCTTTCAGGTGGACCTATGAAAGGATGCTTATAGAATTTTGCATCCATGAGTCTGTGAGTCTGCGAAGATGAAAAATGGCTAAGTAATGAGACTTGTTGGGTGGACTGATGAAAGAGAGCTACAGAATTATGAGTCCGCAAATATGCTACCCACGAGAGGGCATCAGAAGAAGGTCTAAGCAAAGATGGTTGTAGGCATGTGTGGACTGAAGTTTCACCATGGTAGGCTAGGTTAGTGCCACAATAGGACTAGGGTGTTGCCACGTCATTTGGAATGATCAATGAAATGACACATGGATGCCACGTGGCAGTAAGAGAGATATTTCCTTTGTAAGCTCAAGAAATTCAGAAGGTCATACCTTTCATTCCAAAGCTCAATCCTTACTAAAATTACCATAGTTGGAAAAATCTTGACAAGAAAAAGAGGATGGAGTTGTGATAGAGAAGATTTAAGGTTGATAGAAGAAGTGAAGATTTAATACACCATCACTTAAAAGGTACTTAGGGGTCAGGTCTATTACAAAGTGGTATCAGAGTAGGCTACAACACTAGGCCTGGATGGGACATATATTATTCATAGGATTGGTATATCAAAATTTAGAGGATCATGTTGAAAGGTTTTTGTACCTTTAAAGGGTTGTTCTTTATCTGCATGAGTCCCTTGAGGATGGAGGACAACAAATTGAAATTTCACCTTGGAAACCCTGGCTGAATTACATAAAGGGAAATTATATTGTCCCTTTGTCAAATTGATGACTACTCTTACACAAGTAGGAATATCCCGATAGGCATTATTGGTGAAACCTAAATGAAAATGGCAGCGTTGGAAGAAATTATGCTATGAAGCTTCCCTAGTCCAGAAAAAGGACATGAGTTGGGTTTTTTTGTTAAGTATAATAATGTCTATCTTTTATGGTAGGAAGAGTAGCTTGTAATTAATATGGAGGATTATTTAAGGGTTAAGACCCTTATGGAATATTCCTCGTGCTTAAAGGAAATTGGTATGGATTGGTATAATCCATAGAAATAATAAATACTGGTTTAATAAAATATTAAACCCTGTATATGTGTATGATCCCTCATGATCCGAGGACTGATGGAAAATGTGTAAGGCCATTTTTATTTGACCTATAGTGAATGAAGAAAATGGTTGTTGGAGAAAAACCCAGTTAAGTAATTAAAAAGGAGACCTATGGATTGTTGCTAGACCTCCTAGGAGAGGTAAAGAGATGTGAACACATGAGAAAATTTATGATTCTCACGACTATATAAGATAATGTGTATACCTATAAATCAGAGGACATGTTTGTGCACACGAATACGAATGGAAGACAACTAGAATACATCTGCACTATAAGCATGGGTAAAATACTTGGGGCACGATGATATGCCAGAATGCATATGGAAAAGATTGAGCATGCGTATAACATGCATATAGGCTTATGATAGTCTATTATTGGATGCAAAATGTGGTGATGACATGGATCATCTGGTTAATGATGATCTGGGTATAGCACCTTAAGTAAAATGTTGATGATATGTATTACATATTACCCTATGAGAATAAAGTAGAAGGGTTAATGAATTGTTGATTCTGAATAGAGTAAAGGAAATGTTGGGGCATTTCTAGATGACCAATGGGTCAGACTGACATCCAGAGGTGGATGGTAGTCATAAGAATATGTCTTGGTGTGCTTAAGTTACAGTGAGAGGGAATTTGGAAAAAAATTCCCTTGATAAAAAGGTCTGTTGACCAAGAATTGTCCGAGGCATGAAAATAATCTTGATAAGTTGTCATGTTGCTTGGGGCATTGTTGAAATTTCCCAGATTGTATTTTTGGGTCATTGCATACTTCTATGTCATTTTAGGCAATAGTGTTATCTTGATGGTTGTTTTCATATGACAAAGGTGCAATAGTGAGTTTGCATGTTGAACATCCATATATGTAAATGGATGCTTGAGTGCATGAATGGAATGCATTATAGGGTTGCCTAGTATGAAGGAAGAAATGAATAGGTTTGTGAGACTAACCATGAGGATGGCTGTAAATTATCTTTAAAGAATAATGATAATAAGACCTAATAAATAGAAATGAATGGGGTAAAAAGGTGCAAGCGATGTACCTACATATATTTAAATGCACATATACATGCTCAAATGTATGATATGAATTCCAGAATAAGTGAAATGTGAGGCAAGATTTGTACTTTCCAGATCTAAATAATGCCATGGATGCATGGTTGAACCTATGATGGAAGGGTCTGATTTGTCTTGCTGAAATAATAGCTTGAGGGGGATGTGTTCCCTTTTTCCTCAGGAAAAGCTAGTATACATTGATGAAAAGGTTAATGCCCAGGGTTGCCTTGTTTCCATTATAAAAGGCAACATGATTATGCTTTTAAATATTGCATATGAATGGTCGTGAACAATAATGAACCAATTAATTTCCAATAGATAAGGAAATGAAACAATAAAGTGTTCCTATGGTGGACACCCACACCACATGCTAGGGCATGTGATTAAAGTACAGTGAATGCAAATTTATGGAATAAACGTGCATGTGTCAGTGCAAAATCTAAATGCATAATAAAGATGCACGCTGACAATTAATCATGGAATATTAGGTAAGAATATGAGATGAAAATTTGAGGCTAACTCAAAAATTGAGGTCATGTTAGTCCATTTGGATATGCAACAAGAGAGTTTCATGTTGAAGAGGTTTATGTGGAGGAATTGTGTAAAGAACTTTGCCAGGATAACAAAGCTATAACCTTAATGAATGTTGAGAATTGAACAACATGATGCAAAACCTATTTATATAAGAATCATGAATCACATTCTAAAATATCATCCATTCATACCAAGACATGCAGAAGAATGAGGACCAATCTGAGCTCTGGCTGGGAAATGTGTGGAATGCACGAGTTCATGATTCATTGTGAACAAGAAATTTGTTGATGTAGCATGTTGAATTATCGAGGAAGGTCAAGGTGAACATGACCAAGACTTCCCAAGAGATATAACAAGCAGATCCCAAGAGGGTTAAATTATAAAAGCAAAGAAGGAGAAATTGATTAATACTTCTCTCACTATGAAATCCTCAATAATAAGACAAATTTGTATGATTAAAAAGGACAAATCTGAAAATAAGTACAGATAGTAACTGAAAGATACAATATTGAATGTGTTTAAATGAATGAGCTTGGTTAAGCTATAGTGTGTGAAGGCAATGAGGCCTTGAAATTAATTTAGCTAGATAAAAAATTCCTAATGAGAGAATCCCTTAACTCCTTTCTCGTTCTCTATTTCGTTTCTCTGGGATGAGAAACCGATATGCTGATAAAGGTAGATATTTTGGCATGAGAATGTTGAGAGCTACATCTGAAATTTGATTGTTGTTGCACTCATAAAAACATTGAGGAAAATGTGATGGAGTGCATAGAGATATGCTAAGGCATATATGGAAAATGTTTACTAAAATAAATTCTATGGTACATGCATTTGATTTTAAATGGAAGCTAATGTGAAATGTGAATGTGGTGATGTGTGTCACATGTAGAAAATATTGGAACTATTAGGGAAGGAAAACTTCCAATAGTAAACAACCTCAGACAGAGGTGAATGCAATAAGGTTGTTGATAAAATAAAATTGTGAAAGGGATTTTAGAAGTACCCAGGGAGAATCACTGAAGAGGTAATATCAGAGAAGGTGTTGGCAACCAGAACATATATAAATATTTTGTGCCCATGTGGCATGAGAGGTAAAATGGGTTTGGGTAATAACCCCTTCTAAAATAGTCTATGTTGTGATGGCATGCATGTGATCTGAATGGTTGTTGTATGCCATTAATACCCAATTAGGGTATGATTCAGGGAGAATAACCTACATGATGGAGGTGCAATTCTTTGATAATTGAGGATGATTGAAATCCTTGGAAAAATGCATGAGAAAATACATTTCATGAATGCATTTCACAACCAAGGAGTGATTGGGAACAAAAGTACTCAAATGTAGCATGATGATGTAATGCAGTAAGGATATGCATGTGATAAGAGAGTGGATACATATAGGACTGACCATTAAGGAAGCAATATCTTCCAATTGTCTGCATAATTCCAGAATGGTAAAGAGAGAAATTAGGTGGCCATAAATGTCGACACCTTGGTTACCAATGAAGAAATAATACTTGAATGCATTCATGTGAAACTTTTTGTCTCATGTATATTGATTTGAGGTCATGGTCAGCTGAAGCAGGAAAACACAGTCTTGATGTAAAAATAAATGTGTATAAAGAAACCATGTGGTAAAAGGTTGGTTGAGTTCCAACCCACCAAGGCAAAGTGCCTAATATGCAAAGTGATCATATGAAAATCAATGCAAGGATGCATTGCGTGAAAATGTGGCCATAGGCATTAGCACATTGAATTAAACTACAATTAATATTTGGATCACATGTGATTGGGGATAATATGATGAAATGAAACATGAATAAGAAATGATATTTCCTTGAGCCAATGAATCTGATACAATTATTAGATTGCACTAGCTAAGAATTGTTTGTGATGACATTGATATGTGAAAAATAATATATGTATGTACATGAGGAACTAGCAGTTTTTTTGGCTAAGTGAAGAATGAATTGTAGGAAGGAGAGGTATTGAGCATGGTTGTGTTGTAAGACCATAAGGAAGACCCATGACTGTTGGTTATGAAAGAGCCAAACTACCATGAGAAATAAATCTCATTCTTGTGGGATCTGGTTCCTATGTGGAATAGATCTGAAAATAAAAATGTGAAATTTGAAATCTGTGGGTGACATATTTGAAAGA
>JZKD02S1414974.1:174154-196905 GCA_000966675.3 Picea glauca
ATGGTTGTCAAAGCTGGAAAGCATGGAAACATTCTACTGTTGTGACATGAGAACAATGTGATAAGACATGATCCCCATAGAATGATGTATTGTAGTGACACATGCCAAAGGGACACTTTCGGCAGAGCAAGCGTGAGGGACACCTCAGCTATAAGAATCAAGGGAGGTCTCAAAAATTCTTCTTGTGTGAGAAATCCCTAGCAAGGAAAGATGGATCACACGAGGGACTGTATAACAGAGAAGGGGATGTTTGAGCCTAGGCTTGGAAGGTGAGTGAACACAAGGAAGAGGAGACTCTGATAGTTTTCTTAATATGTTAATTTTTATAATGCACGCAATGGGTATGTCTAGGAAAGGAGTAAGCCAAGTTAATAAGACATCTATATGGATGCAGATCCATGAACTGTACATATAAGATTTGTGCTAACGTGTGCATATTCCACTTGAATATAAACAACAATAAAATGTTTTGCATGAAATGATAATTAATATGCTTGTTGTTGAAAGTTTTTGTAGGCATGTGTTAAATGCCAAGATTCTAGGAAAGGACCAATCCAAGAAAAGGAAAATGATGTTGACGCAGCTGAAAGATGAAGTCATGGTAGGTGTTGTTTAAAAAGAACACCGAGGATGATGTTTCTTTAAGGGGGAGGGGATTGTAACACCCTTGTTTCCCCCATCTTGTAATTAATCGAAATTTGTGATTTCCATGCAATGGCTTGCAAATATTGTAAATGTATTATTTTTTAATTGTAAACGTCGACAATTGACTGATGGGTTAAGACTTAAAGTACTAGCCATGATATCACTAGAGGAATGAAGGGAGGTTCTATTGAGTTAAAGGACCCGAAGCCACCTTGTGAAAATATTGATTGGAAACATTCATATTATTTTCCCTTAGCCCAGATAACAACACAAGTCAATTAATGAGGAGGGGTTGGTAGTTGAGCAACCAACCTCCCCAATAAATGGAAGTATGGAGGGCTATCCAAAGGGATAGGAAGTGGTCTACTAGAGGATAGTACGAAAGATCACCATGGGTCCCAAGGATTGACCCATGAGTTGCCTTCTGACAAAAGAAACAAAAGGACACGTCGAGAACCTGCCTAAGTCATGCGTGCAAGAAAAAGGGAAGGGGGGAAATCCACTAGGGGGTGGGGGCATGCAACCTAAATATGCACAGAGGACTTACTGGAGGAGAGTTTGGCCCTCTGAGGAAGTGATGCAAGAGCATATCAAGGCGTGCAAGCATAGCCAACAGTGAGACAGTGCGGAGATAAGAGACAACTAGAAAAGCACCGAGCACATTTTTTGAAAATGTTTTGAAATATTAATGAAGTCATTAAGTGGAGGCATGCTTGTATTATTGTAAAAGGACCTTGAGCGATCTGCTCTCTTCCATAGTAAATAGGAGACTTTATGTGTAATGAATGTAGGTAGATAGAATTTAATTCTAGATTAGACAGTTTTAGAGCGCAAGAGGGAAATGGGATATAGACACCCTCATTGTATAGTTGTAAGATGATTGTCAAGATAGAGCATAAGGCATAGAGAAGAGAGCAGAGAGTTGTAGTTGAAAACACCCATGTACAGAGATTTCAATTAATAGAAAGAGTTTTGATTCAATTTCATGGTGTCGTATTTGTTCTCTGTGTATGTATGTTGAATGTTATGCTCATGGATGTTTACTTCTATTATACATTTGCTTTATATGTTGTGTATATGATTTCATGCTTTGTGTTTGAAGTCTGAGAGAGAGTAAGGAATGAGTTTCAATTGTTTCTCTACTTGAGTGAGTAAAATTCCTACAAGGAGTGCAGTGAAGTTTGTCCGTAAGGAGTGCATTGACAGAAGTCAGAGTTCATCTCTGAAAGCTCAGGAGGGATAGCAACTGTTCTCATTCTCACAGAAGTGAAAGTTGAGCACAAGAGTTGTGCAAGGTGTGTGCAAGCCGAGTAAAGTCTTAGAGTTTGTGAACCTGAGAAATTGTTGAAGGACTACTGCTGCAGGGAGTGCGCAGAGTCGAAGGACTTCAATTCTTTGAAGTAATTGAAGGATTCGCTGCAAGGAGTGCGTGCGAGAGTATTCTTTAAGATTCGGAGTTGGAGAAAGATCAGGAAGGACAGGGTCTTCACAATTGTTGAAGAAAAGAACAAAAGATTGGTGCTTTGAGGCATTGAAAGGAGGCATAGCAAGTTTGCGTTGTAGGCGGGTAAGTTCCGCGGAGAAATATTTGATTAAATTCACAGGAATTGTCCAGGAAGAAATAGACGGTCAAAATTCTTTGAGAACAATTCACGAAGTCACAAGAGCTATCAGATCTTGCAGAGAAGCAGGTACGTTACGATGATCTTTCCTCAAGCATAATCTCAGAAGAAATCAGGGTCATAGGATCCAAGTTAGCCAGGGTCGTTGGATCGCTCGCAAAAGGCGAGTGGTGAAGTGGCAAGTGGATCAGAGTCATCCATCCAGGGAGGACAGGTGGTAGAGATCTAGATATCTTGCGAACTCATAGGTTCATGAGGTGAGAGCCCAAAGTTTGGGTACTCTAGGTTGTGAAAGATGAAGTTTCGAAAGGGCGATAAGTTTCATTGTGGGACCACGTAGACGAGGTGTAAAAATTTGACAGTTGGGCGCTTAGGTACATCGAGGAGTTTGGGATCTTGGCACTTCGGGTGTCGTGATACAAAGGAGATAGGACTTCATGGAGAGAAGTGGCAAAGTGAGAAGTGGAGCGTAAGGAACACGTGGTAGAATCGCAAGGTGGGCCCGTGGAATATACATGCGGACATGCGTTGTTCATTGAAGGGATTCAACACCCCATTAACTTTTCGTGTCTCGGGGGTTAATCAGATAAGGGGATGGATGTCCAACCTTTCAACTTGCGAAGTGGTGAAATGCGAGAATCTCTACTGTGAAGCCTAGCCGACGGTCACGCGCGGAGGGCACTGACAGCAGGGAGCTATACCCGTATCGGCATTTCGGTTATCGTGAGCTTGGGAAGGAAGAGTCGAGAGTCTCGACTCACAAAATCACGAGTGGCGAGTTGTGACAAGCACCTCTTAGTTTAGGCCTTGGTCATAGCCGATGGTCACGCGGAGAAGGTAGAGCTTGCACCTAGTGCCATTCGTGCCAAGGAAGCTTCCAAAAGGACTTGTGGATCAAAAGAACGAAGATTCAAGAGGGGAATTGAAAGAGCCAATCTGGCTCAAAATGAAAAGAAGAACGATCATGTAAGAAGATCCTCGACCTAAGGGCCGAGTGGGTCTGGACCATCTGGTATCAGAGCCTGATTCTTGTTTGTATATTTCAGGAAGGAAAAGCGAGACGAAATTTCAACCATGCCGCCGAGGAGAAGAAACAGGCAAACACGCAATCTGCCAGAGGAAAGGGAAATGCGAGAAGGAAGGGGTAGGCAAGTGTAGAATCCAGAAGTGGAAAGAGATCTGCATGAAACTTGTGCCAGACTCGTGGATGTGGAAAGAAAACAAAGGCGCTCAGCTGACATTGGAGATTTCAGTGAGTCTGAAAGTGAATATGACACTAGACATGAAGAAGAAGAAATTGCAGCAGAAGATGAAGCAAATGAATGCTTGATTAGAGCTATTTCAAGAATGAGTGCAAGAGCCAAAATGGACATTCCAGTTCATGAGGGAAAGTGGATGTTGAAGAGCTTCTAGACTGGATTAGAGCTCTAGACACATATTTTGACTATGAAGATGTCGAAGAAGACAAAAAGGTCAAACATGTTGTCATGAGACTTAAAGGACATGCAACATTGTGGTGGGATGAACTGCAAGCTGATAGATGATGCCAAGGTAAGAAAAAAATCTAGAGTTGGGATAGGATGATCGCAAAGATGAAGGAAAAATTCATTCCCAGGGATTACCACATTACTCTGTTTTGAAGAATGAAAAATTTGAGACAGAAGCTGATGTCAGTAAAGGAATATACTAAAGAGTTCTACAGGCTGAACATCAGAGCAGGTCATTGTGAAAGTAATGATGAAAAGGTTGCCAGGTATATGAATGGCCTGATATATGAAATTCAAGATGAGATGAGCATGATGACCATCTGAACGGTGGAAGATGCTTATCAAATGGTTCTAAAGGAGGAAGAGAAGTTGAGCCAAAAAAAAGGTCAAAGAGGTCGAGGCAGAAGTTAAGCCAGGGGCAAATCAGTCGTCTAAGATAGAAATCAGAAGCCTAAGGAAGAATGGAAGAAACCTCAGATTGAGAGTGGTGGAAGCTCATAGAAAGGGAAATATGATGGACAGAGAAGGTAGTATGCTGATCAGAGAGGAGAGTATGCTAATAACAACATTTTTCCTCGTACTAGAGGTAGAGGAAGAGGAAGAGGTGGAGTGATAAAATGCTTCATGTGTGGAAAGGTCGGACACAAGTCTTATGAATGTCCCAACAAGAAGAAAGAGGAAGGAGAGACTCATATTGTCGAATCACAAAGGCGAAATGTTGAGGCAGAGGATGCTGAAGGAAAAAGATCGCTGGTGATGCGAAAAGTTCTTTTGACTCCAGAGAAGGAAGTGGAGAGTTCGGTCCAAAGGAACAAACTTTTTCGGACTGCTTGCAAGACAAAGGACAGGGTATGAAAGGTCATTGTGGATAGTGGTAGCACATACAATCTTGTTTCAACAGAGATGGTAGAAAAACTGGAGCTGGAGACGATTGATCATCCAAGCCCATACAGAGTTTCATGGTTGCAAAAAGGACATCAGGTAAATGTCACTAAGTAATGTTTAGTTGAGTTTAAAATAGGAGGGTATAAAGATGAAATACTCTGATGTTATTCCTATGGATGTTTGTCATCTATTGCTGGGTAGACCATGGCAATATGACAGGAATGTGATTCATGATGGGAGAACGAACACATGCACCCAAGAGAAAAATGGGAGAACTCACATGCTGTTGCTGATCAAAGATAAAGAAATAAAACTGGAGGTGAGAAACACTGTACTTCTCATGAGTGGGAAGGAAATTCTTACAGAGGTTAAGAAGAAGGAGGAACCACAATTCATTGTGGTCAAGAAGCTAAAGATTGTTTTAACCAGCACAAGGGTAGATGATTTACCAGAAGAGGTTCATGAACTGCTGGAAGAGTTCGCTGACATAGTAGTGGACAAAACCAGTTGCAGAAAAGCCGCAGATGTAGCGCATACTGAACAAAAGAGTTGGTAAGAGGACCAGATGAAAGAAATAATTTGAATACTTGGTCAAGTGGAAGGGCCATCCAGTTGAAGATGCCAGCTGGGAGAATGAAGCAGAAATCCAGAAGCATGGACAGACCGTACGCGAGCTCATAGACAGGAGCCCATGAAAAATTTCAAGTGAGGGAGTATGATACAGGAGCATCGCAAGTCATGCACGCATAACCAGCAGCGAGACAGTGCGGAGATAAGAGATAGATGGAAAAGCATCGAGCACATTTTTTGAAAATGTTTTGAAATATTAATGAAGTCATCAAGTGGAGGCATGCTTGTATTATTCTAAAAGGACCTTGAGTGATCCGCTCTCGTCCACAGTAGATAGGATCCTTTATGTGTAATGAATGTAGGTAGATAGAATTTAATTCTAGATTAGACAGTTTTAGAGTGCAAGAGGGAAATGGGATATAGACACCCTCATTGTATAGTTGTAAGATGATTATCAAGATAGAGCATAGAGCATAGAGAAGAGAGCAGAGAGCTATAGTTGAAAACACCCATGTACAGAGATTTGAATTAATAGAAAGAGATTCGATTCAAATTCATGGTGTCATATTTGTTCTCTGTGTATGTATGTTGAATGTTATGCTCATGGATGTTTACTTCTGTTATACATTTGCTTTATATTTGTGTATATGATTTCATGCTTTGTGTTTGAAGTATGAGAGAGAGTAAGGAATGAGTTTCAATTGTTTCTCTGCCTAAGTGAGTAAAATTCCTTCAAGGAGTGTAGTGAAGTTTGTCCGCAAGGAGTGCGTTGACAGAAGTCAGAGTTCATCTCTGAAAGCTCAGGAGGGATAACAACTATTCTCATTCTCGCAGAAGTGCAAGTTGAGCACAGGAGTCGTGCAAGGTGTGCGCAAGCCGAGTAAATTCTTAGAGTTTGTGAACCTGAGAAATTGTTGAAGGACTACTACTGCAGGGAGTGCACAGAGTCGAAGGACTTCAATTCTTTGAAGTAATTGAAGGATTCTCCGCAAGGAGTGCATGCGGGAGTCTTCTTTAAGACTCAGAGTTGGAGAAAGATCAGGAAGGATAGGGTCTTCGCAATTGTCGAAGAAAATCATAGAAGGTTAGTGCCTTGAGCTGTTGAAAGGAGGCGTAGCAAGTTTGCGTTGCAGGCAGGTAAGTTCCACAGAGAAATATTTGGTTAAATTCACAGGAATTCTCCAGGAAGAAACGGACGGTTGGAATTCTTTAAGAAGAATTCGCGAAGTCACAAGAGCCATCATATCTTGCAGAGAAGCAGGTATGTTACGATGAGATTTACTCAAGCGTAAGATCAGAAGAAATCAGGGCCGTAGGATCCAAGTCATCCAAGGCCATTGGATCGCTCGCGAAAGGCTAGTAGCGAAGTGGCAAGTGGATCAGAGCCGTCCATCCAAGGAGGATAGGTGGCAGAGATCTAGAGATCTTGCAAACTTGGAGGTTTGTGAGGTGAGAGCCCAAAGGTTGGGTACTCTAGCTTGCGAAAGGCAAGTCCCAAAAGGGCGAGAAATTTTGTTGTGGGACCACGTAGATGAGGTGTCAAAATTCGACAGTTCGATGCTTAGGTACATCGAGGAGTTTGGGATCTTGACACTTCGGGTGTCGTGATACAAAGGAGATAGTACTTCGTGGAGTGAATTGGTGAAGTGAGAAGTGGAGCATAAGGAACACGTGGCAAAATCGCAAGATGGGCCCGTGGAATAGACAGGCAGACACGCGTTGTTCATTAAAGGGAGTCAACACCCCGTTGACTTTTTGTGTCTCGGGGGTTCTTAAGATAAGGGAACAAAAGTCCAAACTTTTGACTTGTGAAGTGGTTAAAGGTGAGAAGTGTTAGTGGGAAGCATAGTCGGCAGTCATGCGCGGAGGGCACTCACAGCAGAGAGCTATACCCGTATCGACATTTCGGTTATCATGAGCTTGGGAAGGAAGAGTCGAGACTCTCGAATCATGAACTCATGAGTGGTGAGTTGTGACAAGTGCCTCTCAGTTTAGGCCTTGGTCATAGCTGGTGGTCACGTAGAGAAGGGGGAGCTTGCACCTAGTGTCGTTTGCGCCAAGGAAGCTTCTGAAAGGACCAATGGATCAAAAGAAAGAAGATTCAAGGAGGGAATTGAAAGAGTCGATCCGGCTCAAAGGGAAAATAAGAATGACCCTATAAGAAGATCCTTGACCTAAGGGCCAAGTGGGTCTGAACCATCTGGTATTAGAGCCCGATTCTTGTTTGTATATTTCAGGCAGGAAAAGCGAGAAGGAATTTCAACCATGCCACTGAGGAGAAGAGATAGGAAAACACCCGATTTGCCAGAGGAAAGGGAAATGCCAGAAGGAAGGGGAAGGCAGGTGCATAATCCAGAAGTGGAATGAGATCTACATGACATTCGCGCCAGACTCGTGGATGTGGAAATAAAACAAAGGTGCACAACTGACATTGGATATGTCAGTGAGTCCGAAAGTGAAGATGACGTTGGACATGAAGAAGAAGAAATTGCAGCAGAAGATGCAGCAAATGAACGCTTGATTAGAGTTGTTGCAAGAATGAGTGCAAGAGCCAAAATGGACATTCCCGTTTATGAGGGAAACTTGGATGTTGAAGAGATTCTAGATTGGATTAGAGCTCTAGACACATATTTTGACTATGAATATGTCGAAGAAGACAAGAAGGTCAAACATGTTGTCACAAGACTTAAAGGACATGCAACATTGTGGTGGGATGAACTGCAAGCTGACATATGCTGCCAAGGTAAGTAGAAAATCAAGAGTTGGGATAGGATGATCGCAAAGATGAAGGCGAAATTCATTCCCAGGGATTACCAGATTACTATGTTTCGAAGAATGCAAAATTTGAGACAGAAGCTGATGTCAGTGAAGGAATATACTGAAGAGTTCTACAGGCTGAACATCAGAGCAGGTCATCGTGAAAGTAATGATGAAAAGGTTGCCAGGTATATGAATGGACCGAGATACGAAATTTAGGATGAGATGAGCATGATGACCATCTGAATGATGGAAGATGCTTATCAAATGGCTCTAAAGGAGGAAGAGAATTTGAGTCAAAAACAAGGTCAAAGAGGTCGAGGCGGAAGTCAAGCCAGGGGAAAATCAGTTGTCCAAGACAGAAATCAAAAGCCTAAGGAAGAATGGAAGAAACCTCAGATTGAGAGAGGTGGAAGCTCACAGAAAGGGAAATATGCTGGACAGGGAAGGCAATATTCTGATCAAAGAGGAGAGTATGCTGATAACAACATTTTTCCTCGTACTAGAGGTAGAGGAAGAGGAAGAGGTGGAGTGATAAAATGCTTGACGTGCGGAAAGGTCAGACACAAGTCTTATGAATGTACAGATAAGAAGAAAGAGGAAGGAGAGACTCACATTGTTGAAGCACAGAGGCGAAATGTTAAGGCAAAGGATGCTAAAGGGGAAGATCGTTGATGATGCGAAAAGTTCTTTTGACTCTAGAGAAGTAAGTGGAGAGTTCGGTATAAAGGAACAAACTTTTTCGGACTGCTTGCAAGACCAAGGACAGGGTATGAAAGGCCATTGTGGACAGTGGTAGCACAGACAATCTCGTTTCAATGGAGATGGTAGAAAAACTGGAGCTGGAGACGATTGATCATCCAAGCCCATACAGATTTTCGTGGTTGCAAAAAGGACATCAGGTAAATGTCACTAAGCAATGTTTAGTTGAGTTTAAAATAGGAGGGTATAAAGATGAAATACTCTGTGATGTTATTCCTATGGATTTTTGTCATCTATTGTTGGGTAGACCATGGAAATATGACAGGAATGTGATTCATGATGGGAGAACGAACACATACACCCTAGAGAAAAATGGGAGAACTCACATGTTGTTGTCGATCAAAGATAAAGAAATAAAACCGGAGGTGAGCAACATTGTACTTCTCATGAGTGGGAAGGAACTTATTATAGAGGTTAAGAAGAAGGAGGAACCACAATTCATTGTGGTCAGGAAGCCAAAGATTGTTTTAACCATCACAAGGGTAGATGATTTACCAGAAGAGGTTTAGGAACTACTGGAAGAGTTTGCTAACATAGTAGTGGACAAAACAAATGCTAGTTGCAGAAAAGTCGCAGATGTAGCACATACTGGACAAAAGAGTTGGTAAGAGGACCAGACGAAAGAAATACTTTGAGTACTTGGTCAAGTAGAAGGGCCATCCAGTTGAAGATGCCATCTAGGAGATCGAAGCAGAAATCTAGAAGCATGGACAGACCGTGCACGAGCTCATGGACAAGAGCCCATGAAGAGTTTCAAGCGAGGGAGTATGATGCAGGAGCATCACAAGGCGTGCAAGCATAGCCAGCAGTGAGATAGTGCGAAGATAAGAGACAGCTGGAAAAGCACCGAGCACATTTTTTGAAAATGTTTTGAAATATTAATGAAGTCATTAAGTGGAGGCATGCTTGTATTATTGTAAAAGGACCTTGAGCGATCCGTTCTCATCCATAGTAGATAGGAGCCTTTATGTGTAATGAATGTAGGTAGATAGAATTTAATTCTAGATTAAACAGTTTTAGAGCGCAAGAGGGAAACGGGATATAGAAACCCTCATTGTATAGTTGTAAGATGATTGTCAAGATAGAGCATAGAGCATAGAGAAGAGAGCAGAGAGTTGTAGTTGAAAACACCCATGTATAGAGATTTGAATTAATAGAAAGAGCTTCGATTCAAATTCATGGTGTCATATTTGTTCTCTGTGTATGGATGTTGAATGTTATGCTCATGGATGTTTACTTCTGTTATACATTTGCCTTATATGCTATGTATATGATTTCATGATTTGTGTTTGAAGTTTGAGAGAGAATAAGGAATGAGTTTCAATTGTTTCTCTGCCTGAGTGAGGAAAATTCCTGCAAGGAGTGCAGTGAAGTTTGTCCGCAAGGAATGCGTTGACAGAAGTCAGAGTTCATCTCTGAAAGCTTAGGAGGGATAACAACTATTCTCATTCTCGCAGAAGTGCAAGTTGAGCATAGGAGCCGTGCAAGGTGTGCACAGGCCGAGTAAAGTCTTAGAGTTTGTGAACCTAAGAAATTGTTGAAGGACTACTACTGTAGGGAGTGCGCAGAGTCAAAAGACTTCAATTATTTGAAGTAATTGAAGGATACGCCACAAGGAGTGCGTGCAGGACTCTTCTTTAAGACTCAAAGTTGGAGAAAGCTCAGGAAGTATAGGGTCTTCCCAATTGTCGAAGAAAAGAACAGAATGTTGGTGCCTTGAGGCGTCGAAAGGAGGCGTAGCAAGTTTGCATTGCAGGCGGGTAAGTTCCGTAGAGAAATATTTGGTTAAATTCACAGGAATTGTCCAAGAAGAAACCGACGGTCCAAATTCTTTGAGAAGAATTCACGAAGTCACAAGAGCCATCAGATATTGCAGAGAAGCAGGTACATTACAACGCGCTTTCCTCAAGCGTAAGATCAGAAGAAATTAGGGCCGTAGGATCCAGGTCATCCAGGGCCATTGGATCGCTCGCGAAAGGCAAGTAGTGAAGTGGCGAGTGGATAAGATCCGTCTATCTGGGGAGGACAGGTGGCAGAGATCTAGAGATCTCGCGAACTCGGATTTTCGCAAGGTGAGAGCCCAAAGATTTGGTACTCTAGGTTGCGAAAGGCGAAGTCCCGAAAGGGAAAGAAGTTTTGTTGTGGGACCGCGTAGACGACGTGTCAAAATTTGACAGTTCGACACTGAGGTACATCGAGGAGTTTGGGATCTCGGCACTTCGGGTGTCATTATACAAAGGAGATAGTACTTCATGGAGCGAAGTGGCGAAGTGTGAAGGGGAGTGTAAGGAACACATGGCAGAATCGCAAGGTGGGCCCGTGGAATAGACATGTGGACACGCTTTGTGCATTGAAGGGAGTCAACACCCCATTGAATTTTTGTGTCTCGGGGGTTCATAAGATAAGGAAACTCAAGTCCAACCTTTCGACTAGCAAAGTGGCGAAAGGCGAGAAGCGCTAGTGGGAAGCCTAGATGGCGGTCACGCGCGTAGGGCACTGACAGCAAGGAGATATACCTATATTGGCATTTCTGTTATCGTGAGCTTGGGAAGGAAGAGTTGAGAGTCTCGACTCATGAACTCGTGAGTGGTGAGTTGTGACAAGCGCCTCTCAGTTTAGGCCTTGGTCATAGCCGGTGGTCACACGGAGAAGGGGGAGCTTGCACCTAGTGCCGTTCGCGCCAAGGAAGCTTCCAAAAGGACCTGTGGATCAAAAGAAAGAAGATTCAAGTGGGAAATTGAAAGAGCCGATCCAGCTTAAAGGGAAAAGAAGAACGATCCTATAAGCGGATCCTTGACCCAAGGGCCAAGTGGGTCTACACCAGGAAGCCACATGGAGGTCGATAATTGGTCGAGGTATTAAGGGGTGGGTCCATGTTAAGTTTAAGAATTGGAAAGGTGAGTTGAATGGGTCTACAAGTCCGCTAACCCGTGAACCCGACAAACTCAAAAAATAATCTAAATGTCAACACTTCTCGAATGGACCTATGAAAGGATGCTTATATAATTATGCATTCACGAGTCCACGAAGATGAAAATGGTTAAGTGTTGGGATTATTCGGATGGAATTATGAAGGGAAGGATTATGCATTCGTGAGTCCGCGAGTCGATGAGTCCACATAGATGGAAAAATGACTAAGTGTTAAGGCTTTCAAACAAACTGAAGAAGAGGAGGTATTGAACTGTATGCCCGTGAGTCCATGAGCCCACATAGATGGAAAAGTGGCTAAGTGTTGAGACTCTTCAGACGAACTTATGAAGGGAAGAATTATGCATTCGTAAGACTGTGAATCTGTGAGTCTACGACCCCACATAGATGGAAAAATGACTAAGTTTTAAGGTTTTTTAGATGGACTTAATAAGAGGAGGTACACAATTTTACATCCACAAGTCCACGAGTCTGTGTAGATGGAAAAGTGATTAAGTGTTGAGACTCTTCAGATGAACTTAGGAATGGAAGAATTAAAAATTTGTGAGTCTACGAGTTTGTGAGTCCTTGATTCCGCGTAGATGGAAAAATAATCTAAGTGTTGAGACCTTTCAGGTGGACCTATGAAAGGATGCTTATATAATTTTGCATCCACGAGCCTACGAGTCCGTGAATATGAAAAATTGCTAAGTAACAAGACTTCTTGGGCGAACTGATGAAAGGGAGCTACAAAATTATGAGTCCATGAGTCTATGAATCCACCACCCATGAGAGAGTGTTGGAGAAAGTTTAGAGAGACGATGGTTGTAGGCCTTTGTGGACTGAATATCCACCATGGAATATTAGGTTAGTGCCATGATAGGACCAGGGTGTTGCCACATCAATTGGAAAAGTCAATGAAACAACACATAGATGCCATGTGGCAGTAAGAGAGATATGTCCTTTGTAAACTCAAGAACTTCAAAAGGTCATACCTTTCATTCTAGAGCTCAATCCTGAGTGAAATTCCCATCGTTGGAAATATCTTTACGAGCAAAAGAGGAAGGAGTTGTGATTGAGAAGATTTAAGGTTGATAGAAGAAGAGAAAATTTAATACCCCATCCCCTAAAAGGTACTTAGGGGTTGATTCTGTTACATATACATCATGGATGAACATGGTGTGCATGTGGATCCAGCCAAGATCCAAGTCATTTATGACTGGTCAACCCTAATAAATATAATTCAACTCTATAGTTTCTTGGGACTTTTCAACTAATATCATAGTTTTACGCCGGGGTTCT
This sequence comes from Picea glauca, assembly GCA_000966675.3. Classification (NCBI taxonomy): domain Eukaryota; kingdom Viridiplantae; phylum Streptophyta; class Pinopsida; order Pinales; family Pinaceae; genus Picea; species Picea glauca. The sequence continues at coordinate 187,092 of JZKD02S1414974.1, forward strand.
ATCATGTTTCTTGGCCCCTCAACCATATAACCAAGGGTGGATCTAGGTCCAAGTAACAATAAAAATCATTTGAGGATATGAAACATTTCTTATGTTTAGTTCTTATACTCACCTGCCATATCTACAACAACGCTTTGATATTGAGATAGATGCTTAGGACAATGTGGTTGGTGTAGTCCTCACTCAACATGGCCTCTACCACAATGAGACACTCTTACTCGATGTCTTTTGCAAGTAACCCACCTATGATAAGGATATGTACTCCATTGTACAAGCCTTCCACCAATGGAAGCATTACATTCTTGATAAGGAGACCATCATCCACACTAATCACAAACCCTCTAGTTCGTGCAAATGTAGGGAAATTTACAAAATGAACACCACCAAAAGTGGTCCACCTATCTACAATAGTTCCACTTGAACATTAAATACAAGAAGGGTAGCACCAACCGAGTCATTGACTGCCTCATTCAACCTCCAGTTGCAACACTAACCACATTTCTCAACTCTTGTGGCCATAAGACCTCTAGGTGGTCCCAGATATATCATAGTGATATTGAATTTGGTGCCACATATCAAACACTAGGAAGAGGAACACCAATTGGATATTTTGATTTCTAGGATCAACTATTATGTCATTTGGTCCATCTCTGTGTTCCTTCAAGCAAAAATATGAAGATGATTTGGGAAGCTCATAAGACACTTTGGTGTAAAAAATATTGTGGTTGTACTACAAAAGTACTTTTATTAGCCATGGATTTCAAAGGATATTAGAAAGTATATAATATCGTGCACTGCTTGTGCCATTGCCAAACCCACCATTAAAAGGAAGGGTTTGTACACTCCTCTGCCTACTCACAGTAGGCCTTGTTGGGACTCCATCCCGATGGATTACATGTCTGGTCTACCTTCTAAGAAACATGGTAATGATTGTGTATTTTTGGTTGTTGATTAGTTTTCTAATATGGTGATCTTGATAGCCTGGAAGACGAATATCACTGTCGAGGCCACTGGTAAGATATTTTTTGAACATGTGTGGGTTCATTTTGGGCTACCACAAACTATTATTTCATATCACGACAACAAGTTCTTGAGTACATTCTATTCCATCATGTGGTCACTAATGGACACCAAACTCACAAAATCAATTGCCTTCCACCCCCAAATTGATGGAAAAATAGAGGTGGTCAACAAAATGATTATGCATCTTATGAGAATGTACAAATCCAAACATCCATGCACATGGGAAGAAATCCTTCCTTATTTTCAACATAGCTATGACAAAACCCTTCATAGCTCTACTAGCCACAACCATTTTCAGGTGTGCTTGGAGTTTCTTCCACTGGCCACACTTTATGTAGCTCTGCAAGTTGCATCCACACAATATTAATATGCCCATGCTCAAACCGAGGTTGATAAGGAAACCAAATTTGTTGAATGGATCCAACACACTTGTTATTAGGTCCATGATATTTTGTAGAAATCAAATGCCAATTACAAGTAGCAATATGATCAACATTGAGTTCCGCACAAGTTTCAAGTCGGAGACAAAGTTTGGTTGCATTTGTAGAAAGCCTCATAGGACTCCATCACAAGCTTCACCCACTTTTTTATGGATCTTACACCATCACCAAGGCCATGGGTGACAATGATTTTGAATTAAGTATTCCCCCATTCCTTGGCTTGCACCCAGTTTTCTATGTGGAACTCATGTCATATTCTCCACCCCTATTGGACATCTTGGATGTGGCTAAGAACTTGGAACCTATAGAGATCAAACATTATTGCATTGAGAAATACAAAATTGATAATATTCTATACACATAGATCAAGGGAAACCACTAATAGAAAATACAACTCTATCAGGTTGTCAAAGCAGTGTAGCTTCTCCACCAAGGCAAGTGGCTCACCCAGAGTTAGATTAATCAAAAGTTCTCATGTCTGATGAGGGACCTTGATAGAATGGGGGAAATTGATTCCTAACGAGGCAGAAATAATCCAAGTGGATATTGGTGGTGAATCACCTCTTCCACTTATTCAAAATAGTTCTCTCGCTTAGCATTTTTCCATGGTTTTTTGGCTCCTAAACTTTTGGGGATGTTTGAGGCCCTAAACAATGTTTTTTTTATCCATGTTCATTTGAGGCCCATGCTTTACCAAGGAAAGCATGGAGCTGATTCTAGATGCAGTTCCTAGTTAGATATTTCTAATAGGATATCACAAGGCCAAAAAAAGATTGTATGTAAATGTTGCACCTAGGAGAAGTTGATGTATCAACTAACCACCTAGGGACTCACAACCCTTTTGTCAATTCATCTCCTAGGGTTATTGTTTTGATGTTTATGGATTATTCCTCTTAGGGATTTTCGTAAAAGAGGCTCCTTGGCCTATTTATAGTCTACAACTTACGAATGAGCATAATTGACACACCTCTTCTTAAATATAAGCTACCACTATTCTAGCTAGTTATGCAACTCTGCATTTTATAATCTTTTCTATTTTTCATTCTTTAATTGAATTTGAGTTTAATTTTAATATTGCATTCTCTGTGATATATTTTTGTGAGTGTTATTTGTTATGTTTCTTCTTTCATTTTATTCTCTAATAAATATGAATCACTAGAGGGAAATAGAATGTTAATATTGTGGAAAAATGGGCAATACACCAAGTAATTGTGAAATCTATGCCAATGATCTTGTCAAAGGGAAGTTTAAATAATAATAAAATATAGCCCTTACTAAAGATATATTGGACACAGACAACGGTGAAGACTTTACTTAATAATTCATGCTTTCAAAAGGCCCACGCTTTGAAGACAGGGAGGCATGCAGTTGAAGATAGATAGTTGTTCAATAGACCATGATGTTTGTGGACCAGAGAAACTATATCTCAGTGGGGTTATGAGATATGCATGTGGGGATTGTTGTCTAATAGTTCAGGGGAGATCCATATCTAGAAGTTTGGTATCTAACCCTTATGAGGGTTACGAGACACTTCAAGTGCTAACGATGTCCAATGATGCTGGGAAACTTGGATCGCAACTAGGAGGCTATCCCTTTTGATGGAATAGGGATCAATTGGACAAACGATGCTTCTAAAAACAATTTGGCTCTATTTTTAGTTGTGTCAATGTGTTTTTTCTTTCAATGAGTTTTGTTTTCATTGGTGTAAGCCTTAAGAGGGGTGCTAGATTATAAGGCTTACTTATGTAATAATATCAAGTTGTTAGTCATTAAGTTATTGTTAGATGATGGTTGAGATAATCACTCAACCACTTCCTCTCAAATAAAAAGTAGTTAGATCTTCTAACCATTTGCAATCTCTATAAAAGAGATAAATGCTATTGTAATGATGAACTAAATAAACTAATATTTTTTTATTTTTTATTTTTTTTGGTGACTGGCGGAATGGGAAACTCGCGATTCTTGAACTCGTGTGACACATGGTTGATTCCCGTCTTCTACCTCTATAACCTCTAGGTGTGTCCACACAAAGCGCAAGCACGAGGCACGGGTAAATCGAGGTGAGAATCAAACTTGAGACCTCCTTTTTACATTTCCTTCCATTTACACGCCACTTGCCAATCGATCTACACCCATGCTGGCAACTAAATAAACTAATATTAATATAGATTCATTTTAGTATTAGATTTATTGGAAGAAAATTAAAAAATAAATTTAGATTTTTTGTCATTCAAATGATTTCAAATTATGTTGATTTATATGTTATTTTATTTTTATTTTTTATCGAATTAAAATAAATTAATGAATTATAAAAATAAAAAAATCACACTTTTAAGATATTAAGTCTTAGAGTTGTTTCTACCTTATAAATACCTCTATCTACCTTTAAAACACTTAAAAAAAATATAGATTTATATTAATTCATAATTTTTACATTATATTTGTTAATTAAAATTATATATATATATATATATATATATATATAATTAATAAAATTGTCCACTAATCTCTAGTGAATATAATCACGTTGTAAGGCATTTCCCATATCCAATCGGTGTCCTAATGTGACATCTAATTACATTGTAGCCATTGATCTTGTTAGATGACCATCTAACCATCCTTTGTCATCCATTCCTTAGCACTGGACCTAATATCTCAAGCTTGGGGTGTTCACTCTGTCATGGAATATTAACTTTATAGGTCAAGTCCACCGACTCTCGTATCTCAAGCATGTGACTCCATGTCTCCACTCAGACATGGGGTTCCCCTTATTCGTTAACCTTTTATAGAAGTGGATGTCCTTCACTAACTTTTCTTCCAACTTAGGTTCATTCAATATGTTAGACGACCATCTAGATTGTCTTGACCATTGATTTGAATGGAAGGGTGACTCAACATTGATTAAATTTCCCACTATCTCCCTACTTTTTAATTGGCTATGCTCGTCATGGTTATCCATTCATTAATGATCCTCAAGTAGCCACGTTGGTCGAATTTAGAGTTTGCATTAACAAATTGGTGGGAGTTATATAAATTCAAAAAGTGCCATTTGTATTTAAAAAAACCTTTAAAAACGTTTAAAACCCACCATATTAAGGGTAAAATCAATGTATCATAGGAAAATAACTTTTGGTCGGGCATGACATGTCGTAGTAAAATTAAGTTTTGTGTGGTTGCAAAGGAGGAAATCTTGTTCTAGTGTGACGTGTTCTAAAGGTTGTTGCAGTGTGATATGCCATACTAAGAGTAATTTTATGAGCAATACATAGAATGTGACAAATAAAATTGAAAAATCAATTTATTATAGGAACAAGAAAATAAATTAATACAATGTGAAAAATAAAATTGAAAAATCAATTTATTATAGGAACAAGAAAATAAATTTTGGTATGACATGAAATATCGCATAATTGAAAAATCAATTTATTATAGGAGAAAGAAAATAAATTTTGGTATGACATGACATATCGCATGAAAATGAAGTTTTGTGTGATACACACAAAGTAGAAAATCTTGGTCATGTGCAAAATGTCATAGAGACAAAAAGTTTGTTGTGGTGCAATATGCCACACTAAGAGTAATTTGATCATTGATACATTGAATTAATGGAAACTTTGGGTTCATGTGCTAGACCACAAGGCAAGAAAGATTCATAGAATGCAACAAAGAAAAATGCAAAAATCATTATATCATGGGAAAATTAATTTTGGGGCGACATGATGTATTATAAGAAAATGAAGTTTCATGTGATACACTGCAAATAAGGAAATCTATGTGTTGCAAAGATAGAAAGTTTTTTGCAACACAATAAATTGCAATAAGAGAATTTTATGTAATATATTTCATGAATGAAAATTTTGGAATCATGCAGTATGTTGCAAGGCAAGAAAGATTCAAAGAATTCAACAAAGAAAAATGCGAAGAGGTACTTTGCATCTAATTGTACCCCAAGCCACCTACATCTCTCTGCTATAACAACATTATTATACATGTATAGAAATTCCCTTATTTATATAATGATTTTTCTTTTTATTTGGTTGTAGGCATTGTTGTTGTTATTATTATTATTATTATTATTATTAAATTCTTTTATATGTATTATTATTCTTTTATATTTTTTTAATTGTAATTCATAAAATTTTGTTTTTATTTTTCAATCTTTTTAATATTTTAACTCGCTTTCTTTATCGATCAATCACACAGAGAACCTTATTGTACCTGCCAAAAGCATATATAACAATGAATTGGTAGTTGGTTGTATATTAGTTTGTAGTTGACCAAATTTATATATATATTATAACCAAAGTTTCTTTGAAAACATTTATTTTATTTTAATTATTTGTATTTCATTTTTCCTCAACCTAATTAAGTTATACGTTTGAAGTCTTATTTTGGCAGCTGAGACGTAATGTTTGGTAACATAGCCATGCATTTAGGTTATCGTTTAATTTTTTACATTAATTATTAGATGCAATTGCAATTAAATCATCTGTCATTTACTCGTATCTCTCTTGCAAGTGTTCCAGACCAGACCCTGGAAAAAGTGGCAGAACCCTGGTTGGCATCCGTGATAGGCTTTCAGGTTTTCTGTCTCACTACAGTCGAAGCCTATGTCACAGTATGCGAAGGAATTCTCGATACACTTATTACTTCTTCTCTGCTGGTTTTTGGAAGAGTAGTCCACTCGACAGCTGCATGGAGCCACTGCTTGGTCCTTCATCGCCTTAAGGATTTTCCTTTATATGTTGCGTGGAGCCACTGCTTGGTCCTTCACTGCCTTAAGGATTTTCCTTTGTATGTCGACCCTGTCTTCCTTTTAATTCCAAATCTTGCTACAATTACTACTATTTCTTCCTCTAATGCCAATTCTTGCTACAATTACTACTATTTTTTAATGTACAATTACTACTATTTCTTCCTGTAGACAAGAGGAAAATGTAAAGAGTGAAATGAAAATCACAATGAATGGAAAGATAATTCAGAGATATAAAGAAAGAAATCAGAAATGACATAATCCAATAAAAAGAAGAAAAAAAAGTTTTAGAATCTTACATACCTAAAGCCTCTTGCTGTTCTTCAAGAGTCACTACCAGCATCAGATCAATATCTTGTTGACAGAGATAAGAAGCCAACCGCCATCAATGAGATTTCAAACTCATATTGATAATTCAAACAATTCGATACCTTGTTATTCTACAATTTGTATAATTTTGATTGATTTCATTATCAGCAAAGGAAATGATTTTGTTTTTTTGGATAAACGGTAACATGATGTAAAACAAAATGAGGTGAAGTTGTAACAACACTCATTTTTCTATAGTATTAACATTTTTTTCATTCAAGGTTAGTGCTACTGCATTTTTCCTCGTACTTGTGTTCAAGTTGGGTATAATCTCTATAAATTAGGAATACACATTGTATTTCTGGTGTAATTCAGAGAAAATAACAAACGAAACAAGCAAAATCTTTGAACAAATTTTCATTGAAAAAACAAAACAACGAGATATTTAGAGTCAAATCTCGTACATTTCTCACAGTTGCTCATGCGTACATTTCTCACATTGCCCACCCTCCACGCCAAACTAGATCCTATAACATCAAACGCCCATAGTACAACTTTCCATATGATGAATATACTATATTTGTGTTTGTCATTGCATCGAACCCAATCCATTATTGATAGGGGTGCTATATATTTTTGATGAACCACCCTCATCCAAAGACTGGTGGTTGTAATCAATTTCCATGAACCTTTTGCAGCGAGTGCCTTCTAAGAAAGGAAAATGTTTTTGAGTCCCCATCCGCCAAGTTCCTTTGGTATAGCAATCCTTTCCCATCTTACCCACGACATTACATTTTGTTCCTGGTTTCCCCTCCACAAATAAGAGAAGCAAATATTTCATGCCCTTACCAGTATGCCTTTCATAATCCATGACAAAGACATCCAATACATAGGGATGGATTCCAATACCGATTTGATTAACACAACCTCCCTGCTCTCGACAACCATTTGTGACTCGAAGTGAGCAATCGCTTTTCCAGTTTTGCAATCAACCACTACCAATCCACCTTCCTGTAGTCGTTGGGTTTCAACTGAAAAATCAAATATTTTAATCCTTCATCTAGGTCTCTCACTTGAAAAGGTATTTTAGAAACTGTGTATACGATCTCATCCTATTCCAAGTTACAACATGATATGGTAGATTTCTATTCATTGATAAGCATCCTTGAGGCTTTCTTGAACAAAGAAATACCCTCCAATAATTTGTCTGTATCTCTTCTGGGGCCATCACAAAAAATAAGAATGTCATTAACAAAAATGAGGTGGGAAATATACAATAACTGAGAAATTTGAATCCCTCTAAAATTCCCTGATTGTTTAGCTTCATAAAGAAAGTGACTCAACCCTTCAGCCACCATGAGGAAGAGTTGGGGCGATAAGTGGAAGCCATGTAGTAGCCCCCTCTCTGGGTGAAAGAAAGGAGTCACAAAACCATTAATAAGAACAATAAACGAGACCATTGTTAAAAAACTCATTGTCCATCTGATGAAATCAATACCAAAACCTAGGTGTGTCATCAACATTATAAAGTATAACTAGTTTACCCTGTCATAGGCCTTTGATAGATTGATCTTGACCACCGCTCCTTTGAGTTTCTGAGTTTTCATGCTTTGTATACCTTCCTGGGCTATCCCAATTGCTTCATGTATCTGTCTCCCTTATAGAAAACCAAATTATTCAATGGATATCATCCTAGATAAGACTTCTTTAACTCTTCTGGCTATTACTTTCAAAATGATATTATAAAGGCAATTAGGTAAAGAGATCAGACTAAATTCATTAAAGGATGTGGTGTGATCAGATTTAGGGATCATGGGGATAAAATTCGCATTTATAGGGTCATATATGTGCCCAGAATCCCTGGATTCCTCTACCACCATAAGGAGACCCCCCCAACCCCCCAACAAATCATAGAAACCAAGGTAAAATTCAATAGGCCATCCATTGGGGCTTGAGATTTTATCTTTTTGGAAAGAATGGGGAGTTTCATATAGCTCTTCAAGGGAGACTTCTGCTATGAACATTCGATTGTCCTCCTCTTCAAAAAATCTGGGGAAAAGTTGGGAAATTTGAACTACCTCTGCAATAGAAGTACCTTCCCGAGGTCTGAATAAAGCCTGAAAATGATCAACTCCCATGGAGTAAAATCCCTCAAAAGTGTGTACTGGGTACCCATCCTCTTTATTAAGTTCCCAAATTGAATTTGCCATTTTCCTTCCTTGAGGAAAAGATTGAAAAACTTTGTGTTCTCATCCCCACATTTTAACCAAACTACTTGACTCTTTAACCTCTGGGCTGCCTCTTTTTCTTCTAGTAAAGTCCTTCTCCTCTTCTCTAATATGATCAAATCCTCTTTCGTTTCCCAGGATATGAAGCCTCTGCTATCTCCCGATTGCATAACTTGTAATTTTCTTTCACAGTATTTCATTCCAACTCCTCTTTGACGTTTTTATCATGTGCCCAAGTGAGTGTTGCTTGTTTTATTTTCTTCAGATTTTCCACAAAGTGCACAACTACATGTCTCTGCTCATCCGGGTTAAAAGGGGTCCAAATACCTTGAACCAATTCTTTGTAAGATTGGTCTTTGAGCCATTCCGCATTGAACTTGAAGGGGATTGAGGGTTTCCTCCCTCTCCCTCTCAATTCCAAAACAATGGGGTTATGATCTGATTCACCCCCACATGCCACCCATTATCTAATTAAATCCAATGAATCCACTAAGTGTTCGACAACCAGGAACCTGTCCAATCTCTTTGTAACTCTTGCATCCCCAGTGCACCTGTTCCTCCAAGTCAGGTTGAGTTTTTTTGGTTCAATATCCAGTAGTCCCCTTTGTTCAAAAGCATGAATGAAAAAAATTGATAGGGTATTTAGGATATTCCTTGGGCCCCAAAATTGTGCCACACCAAGAGAGAAATTTTAATCCCCACCTAGAATTACTCCTTGTCCTTCCATAAACATCTTATTTAATAAGGATTCCCAATAATGAACCTTGTCAAGATAGGGTCCATAAATATTGATAACCATCACAATCCTTTCCAACTCCTCATCATATAACTCCAGTCCAATACCAGACTCAATACTCCAAACATCATCACACCTACAGACTTTGGAATTCCACTTGTTATCACTGAAATTTCGTCTGCACATGGCGACAAGAACTCCACATCATCAAAAACAACAATGAAGTCATTCATGGCACAAAATTAAGTTCACAGCATTCTAGAAGAGTCAAAAACTATACAAAATAACCATAAAGTGAAGGACACTTCACAACAGTAGGGTGCGC